>JAXIVD010010268.1:5000-10000 GCA_036785275.1 Cancer borealis
GTAAGTCAGTGGGAGTGGTGGATCTGTTAAGTTTGAATTGTTTTATCTTAGTGACAGCATCAGCCTCCTGGACAGTGAGGGTGGAGAGAAGGAGGGGAGATAGGCAGGAAGGAGAGCGGGTTCAAGAGGGGGAAGGGTTTGACATATAGTGGCGTAGTGAGAGTTAATCTCGTCTGCCGCGAGGGACGAACATAAGTATGAGCTGCAGGGAAGAGAGGGAGTTTGCTTATCAAGACCACAAAGAGCTTTGATCTTGGAGTATCACTTTCTGTCGTTGGCCTGCTTGAGGTGGTGTATTTTGTCTGGGTAGAAGGTCATTTTGCTGGCCTTAATCTCCCTGATAACTGTGTTCCTGACATTCTTGTACAGGATAGGGTCAAGGTAGAAGGCTCTGTTCCTCTGACAGATGAGTCTTTTGATGCGGGGCGTCATCCATGGGGCATCAGATGGGTGTACTGGGAAAGTCTTGATGGGGAAGAAGTGGTAAAAGGCTGCGGTGGTTGTCTCCGTGTAGTTGCGCCATTTGGTGTGAACATCTTCCACAGCTGTCTCCTTGGTCCACGGGTGTTGTATCCAAAGTATATATACTATATCAACAAGTAAAACCACCGGATACTCTTAAGGCCCCCACACACTATCATGCATGCATGCGCAATCATGGTGTTTGCGCATGCATAACCACAGTGTGTGGTGATAACTGAAGGCATGCGCATGCGATTTAAGATGCATGATGAAGGTCCGACACTGTTTGATTTTTAACCGTCAATCATGACGGTTGCACATGCTTGAATGACAGTGTGTGGCGATGACTGAGCTGGCCGTCAGTCTTCCACCACCAGCTATGGCGAGCACTCAGGAAACGCAGGCATTTTGGCGCGAATTTTTTGAACTTTATAGAAGTTTCCCAGCATTGTGAAAATTTAAAAGTGGGGAATATAAAAATAGAAACTTGAAAGGAGAACAATACAATATATTAGTAGAAAAACTAAAGGAGATAGACCCCAATGCAACCCGTGCTACGGTTACAAGGAAGATTAAGAATGACTAAATATATAATATAATTAAGAGAATATATAATGGAAATCTAAATAATTACAGGTAATTATGATAAACCTCAACAATATCACTTTATTTAGCAAGATAACGCTATTTAACCATCACTCATGCATTCTTTAGTAATTATTTTATTCATATATAATAACAAAACAGTGTCATTAGTTATCTATTGAATAATTAACTTAATTTTAATAGTGAGTAATTTTGAAATCATTGGGTTGGTACACCTGCTTGACCCTTTTTCAGATAATGTTAATAACTACATAATGGCTGCTAATATGTTATGTTAATCTATTCATAGAGTAAATATATATATATATATATATATATATATATATATATATATATATATATATATATATATATATATATATATATATATATATATATATATATATATATATATATATATATATATATATATATATATATATATATATATTTACTCTATGAATAGATTAACATAACATATTAGCAGCCATTATGTAGTTATTAACATTATCTGAAAAAGGGTCAAGCAGGTGTACCAACCCAATGATTTCAAAATTACTCACTATTAAAATTAAGTTATATATATATATATATATATATATATATATATATATATATATATATATATATATATATATATATATATATATAAAGTGAGTAGTGTTTGTATATGGCGACAAAAATGGAATAAATAAAATAAACCCGCGCTTAGGTATAGGGTTGGTAGCCATAACAGACTATTTTCTGTATGATATTCTAGATTATAAGTTTGAGATCAAATTAGAAACCAGTAAATTTATCAGAGGTAGGTTGAATCTATATAAAGCTAATCTAATGGCAACGCAAGCAACTTCCCTACTCATCTTGACCGGCTAAGTGACGCGCGCCAACTGATGCATGTGCACTCATGAGTGACAGTGTGTGGCCAAAACCAGTGATTGACGTGTTTGTGAATCATGCATGAATGCGCATGCATGCATGATAGTGTGTGGGGGCCTTAACTCCAACTCGTAGTCAAAGTCTCTTAAAAGTGTGACGTCACGCAAGAGCTGCTGCTATCTGTCTATATGGGAGCTAACAGAGGAAGATATTATGGGAATTACGTCTTTCTCCCTTGATGTTAATTGTATCTTACACTATCACTTGCATATTTAATCTCTTTTTATCCTTTTCAGCACAATAAATCTTAATATCATATGGTGTTTTTATTGTATAGTCATGATTACTGATACGACCAAGAGATCCGACTACAGCAAAGGGAAATGCTCAGTTTAGCAAGTTATTTACTACAAATACAATAAAAATATTATAGTAAAGCACAAATAATCTGATAAAAATTGTATATTGTCTTACCAGTGTCATGTTAAGGTTCTATTATAAGGAGTTAATCAACATTTATATCACAAGATTTGATGGGGTCTCTAACTCGCATAGTTTACCAGAGGAGATATACGTGAATATTACGTGTTTGATCCTGCATGTTAACTGTAATTTACTATATGAGAGATATTCTGAAGTATTTTTTTATTCAGTTTAACATAAAATTTAATATTGTATTGTATTAAGTAATTCGAATTAGTGCGACCAAATGGCGAAGGAAAAGACAGTGTAAGTTAGAGTTATTTACCATTACATGATTGTATAGACAAACAAAATATCAGTGTAAAAACACAGATATCATGACAGTTGTGTATCCTATATTGTCTTATCTGTGCTATACTAACTTTTCAATATTCTAAAGTAAATAACGTTTACCAGTATATATCTTTATCTCTGTCATTAGAGCATAGCCTAGCTTTTAAAGCTATAGGCTATAAACAAACTTGAAAATGAGCAAATTGTCACGACCATTATTTAAGACTTTGTTTTATTATTAATTGCTCTCAACTGCATAAATTGATAGATAAGTAGATGAGGAAGCCACTAAGATTTTATATTTATTTCCGATTTTACCTTATACTTTTATGTGTATCTTTTAATTACTTGAGATAGATAGATAGCAAGAGGCGAGTTTATTTATTATGTCCCTGTTTTACAACATCCTATTCTTGAAAAATTAATTATTATACTCTCATTACTCATTTACCATTAGGCTCATCTTATTTCTCCGGAATTTGATGATGCTATTTTTTTTTTCTTTTTAGTTACTGATACAGTATAGTATTTTCTTAGGGTCCAGTTTTTATCTCATATTCCCCTTTAATACAACACAACTTTACAATTACACAAACTGCAATATTGTACTTACCGACAATCTTTATATCAACTGGCAAATATGGGAGGATAAAAGTTTCTTTCAAAATGCTACAGTGTACTGTACATACATATTTTTATTTCACAATACAGTATATCCTTAGAGAGGTATTAAATTAATATTTGTACTTGCAGTACCCCAGCCCACACAAGAAGTGGGAAATAGATAATGCACTTATAAATACTATAAACATTATTTTTCTATTACTTATCAGACTGTTAACCTTCCCAAACACTACACAAATTCTTAAAAGTTGATATAGTACTGTAGTGTTACAATAAAGTACCTAAAACACTTAAATAACACACCTAAGCCACCGACAGGCTGTGTTGTTGACTCCGCTGTTACTCGCGTGACGTCATTGGTTCCAATATTCCCTCAGTGGGTTTATTTGTTATTATAGTATATATATACTTTGGTTGTACCAGCCACTGCCCAAACTCTCCCATGGTGTAGTCTGGCGTGGGTCTGTAGATTCTGGTGACAGCTGATTTTGACACAGGTGGTGGGTGCCGGTGTCTACAGGATGGTGAGGTGAGCGCTGCGACCCAAAGGTGGGAGCGCCCTGGCAGACGAGTACTGCTGAGCCAGGTCTGTGATGTTAAGGTCGAAGGTTGTTTGGTTATGGGTGGGGAAGTCCACGACCTGAGTGAGATGCAGCTGGTGTAGGATATCACTGACTTCCAAGCGGTTGAAATCCCTACAGATAACAAGCTTGGCGGCAGGGAATCTCACTCTTAGGGCGTCAGCAGTGTCAATAATGTGGTTGGTGAGAAGCTGTGCTGTAGGGCTGCGTGGAGGATGATACACGACACAGTATATGATATACGCTGTGTCGAGGGGGTGGCGGGGAGGTGTGATCCTGACCCACAATGCCTCAACCACCTCGGGGATGTTGACACGGAGGTGTGAGAGTTTAAGCTGGAACGGCATAACAACGCCACTCCCCTTCATCTCCGATTAGTCCTGAGATGGTGAAATAGTTCAAAGTTTTCCATCGTGCACATCTCAGGAACTATTTGCCACGCTTCCGTTATGGACACTATGTTTGTACACGTAAATCTCACTGTCACGATCATTTCGTCTATTTTATTCCCTAGCGATATTACGTTAGAAAGCAGGAGGGAGGGCAGCTTATACCATGTATACATGGTATAAGCTGCCGCGTATACGCGGCACCTTAAAGTGTTTTTACTCCCTCGTCGCCTTCGGCTTGGTACTTTTCTTTTGGGATGTGATGATCACAGGAATGGGACGCACTGCACGGCTACCACCTCGTCGACCGCGGTTACGAAACAGTTTCAGAGATTTTAAGTAATGTACAGTACAGGGCATGTAGTACGGTACGGTACGATACGTTTTTCCATAATTCGTACCACAGATTTTTACCGTACCGTAATTTCGTACAGTACCTGAAAATCCTTTCGTACCGCACTAGTACGATAAATTACCGTACCGTAATTTCGTAATGTTTCCGTACCTTTTTTTTACGTTGCAATTTATAGGTTCACTACTGCTTTTGTAGCACAGTAGCATACTGCAGCGACAGCTTCGCAGGCCGCAGCCCTCACTGTCCTCAGTGTTCTGACCTGAACTGATGAGGATGGAGGCTGCCTGTCACGTAAAGCTCTGTTCACAACTGAGCAGTGAGCACAGTGAGCAGTGAGCATTGAGGGTGAGGGGAGGGATTAAAATGTGT
>JAXIVD010010268.1:12500-13688 GCA_036785275.1 Cancer borealis
ATCAACGGGCAGTCATCAGGACCTTCTCCAGTAGAGGCCTCAGTTCCACAGGGTTCAGTGCTGGGCCCAATCCTGTGGAACATCTACATCGATGATCTCCTCAAGCAGATAACAACAGTGGCAGCATATGCTGATGACTGCACTCTCTCCCGCTCCTATTGCCGCCCCGACAGCCAACGCGCCGCCAGGGAAGTGAACAGACAGCTCAGGCTGGTGGAGCAGTGGGGAGAAGTGTGGCAGGTCAGCTTCGCCCCAGAGAAGACGCAGGCGATGGTCATCTCACGGTCCCCAGGCGCCTCTCAAGCAGTCTCAGGACACCTGCGATTTGGAGGTAAGAGTCTGCCCCTCCAGGAACATGTCAAGATCTTGGGAGTATCTGTGGACCGCAGTCTGCGCTTCGACCACCACGTTACTGCTGTCGCACGCCAGGCCTCCCTGCGAGTCTCTGCCCTACGTAGGGTGGCAGATAGTCTCGACCCACGGGGCATCCTCACCCTGTACAAGGCACAGATACGTCCATACCTGGAGTACGGTGCCCTGTCTTGGATGTCAAGTTCAGCCACCCACATGCAGAGACTTGATGCAGTTCAGCGACGTACCCTTCGATTGGCAGGACCAGGCGACCGATTAGGGGATCAGCAGCTGTCTACCCCAGTGACGTCGTTGGAGCACCGTCGGGACGTTGGTGTGCTGGTGGTGTGCCACAAAACCCAGGTGCAGAGGGTCGGCCACCTCTGCCGCCTGAGGCTTCTTCCACACATCTCACAGAGATGTACCAGGAGTACACGCTCCAGCGACCAACGAATAGAGGTGCCTCAATCACAGTCGAGGCAACACCAGCGAACCTTCACAGCCAGGTCTTCACGTCTGTTAAACATGTTCACGGCAACCACACCCCAAGTATTGAACATGTCCACACACCAAGTGAAGCTGGCTGCCCACAGATGGCATGAAACCCTCCCATCCCCGTTGGTGCTATAAACGTGAACTCTTAAGACATTAAAAACACAAGTGAACTGGTTTAGTGTGTTGTGTATAGTGTATTTTTATTTAATTCTATATTATGTATTTATATGTATGTAAGCATGTATGTACTTATTATATGTGCTTTTTTCTTCTATGTATCAATGTACATATGTGTGGTTTTATGTATATATATATATACTCAGGTTTTTAAAATAGTTACAC
>JAXIVD010010269.1:0-2500 GCA_036785275.1 Cancer borealis
GTAGCAGCAGCAGCAGTCACAGCAGATCAATGCCCTGCACGTCCCTACAGGTGTCCCACGATAGCTTCTCTTCCTTACTCTCCGCCGCGCTTGGTCGACTTCGCTTGGCCTGCCACAGGAGGCGACGAGTTTACGACGCATTCTGATCGGTATTTATGAGTGTATTGTGCTGCGTGTGTGTGTGTGTGTGTGTGTGTGTGTGTGTGTGTGTGTGTGTGTGTGTGTCTGTGTGTGTGTGTGTGTGTGCGCGCGCGTGTGTGCGCGCGCGTGTGTGCGCACGCGTGTGTGCGCGCGCGTGTGTGCGCGCGCGTGTGTGCGCGCGCGTGTGTGCGTGTGCATGTGCGTGTGTGTGTTCGTTGGAAAGGAAAGAGAGACAACACCAAATCGCGTAAAGAAAGAGAGAGAGAGAGAGAGAGATAGAGAGAGAGAGAGAGAGAGAGAGAGAGAGAGAGAGAGAGAGAGAGAGAGAGAGAGAGAGAGAGAGAGAGAGAGAGAGAGAAGAAAAAAAAAGAGAGATGGCTCGTTTACGTCGGCGTTCTTCAAGTACAAGCTACGTGGTCTGGCCTCGCGGTGCGCTGTGTGGCTCTGAACGGCCCACCTTGCCTTACCTTACCTTGCCTTGCCTGCCCTGTCTCGCTGGCTCTGACTCTCCTTCGTTGCATGCCAGCCTGAGATGCGATATATTCCTCAGCCCCGTTATGCAGTAACGTATGAGCGACTCCATTGCGCCTAAACCCTAATCCCAGCCGGTGCTTTGAATATCGACCATCTAACACGTCCCACGTTTAAACTTTAGGGGACTGCACGGAAACCAGACCGGGAAGAAAGGAAAAAAAAGACGAAGAAAAGCCTTGGCAGGTACATTCACGGATGAAATATATATTAAGGCGAAGATTGGGCTGTGGTGGTGATAGTACTGGTGGTGTAGTGGTGGTAGTGGTGGTGGTGGTGTTGTTGTAGTGCTCGTCTGGTGGATGGAAATTAGCACTTGTCCAAAAATACTCATAACAATCTAGTCATATCAGAGGCGTGAAATTGGATCTGGTTTAATCTGATGGAGAGAAAGACAAGGAGGACTGACAGAACATAAGGAATTATAGACGTGGCTCGGGCTGGGCTGGAAGGCTTCGCAAAGGTCAAACACATCGGGCGGGGAGTGAAGAGGGGGAGGTGTTGTGCTGAGACAGGGAGAGGGAGAGGAAGAGTAAGTTATGGGGAATCAGGGAAGGCTTGTGGCTAATTTTGAGAGAGCAAGGAGTGTATCATAGGAAAAATTTGAAGGACCAGAGCGTATCACGTTGAAGTTGTTTGGGATTTCTGAGCACCAAGGATTATCAAGGAGGATTTATGGGGTATTTTTAAGTATCTGAATATCATGGGGAAGATTTCAGAAAAGTATTATGTAGTGGATGATTAGTGGAGCTATTTTTCGGGAATGGTTAGAAGGTCGGAGTAACTGTAGATCAAAATTTATTAGGAGTTTTAGTACTGGATTTTATTTTTGGTTCTCAGAAAATGAAATGTTTGGAGATGGATTTGTGAGTGGAAATGGAGGTGGATCAGGGAATAGTACAAGAGAGACGTGTTAACATAACCTTCATAAGGAATTAAGGCGCTTTACAACACTCTATGACACCAAATAATGGTCTTCACGTCCTCTTCCACCTCTATTTTTCTTTTCCATCACTTCCTCCTCCTCCTCCTTCGTTCTGCTCTCTCCTCCCTAATTGACACACAGTCACACTAAGTACCCAGAACTCGCCTTAAACTTAACAACTTATACCGCATAATTTTGCTAAGTAGGGCAGACATCGCGTACCTCTCTTTTCTTCTCTCCTTTCCTTTCCTTTCGTAGTTCCTTGGTCCCTCCCTTATCTGTTTCTATCCACTGTTCTCTGTTCTGTTTCTTAATCCTTTTGTCCCGAAATGGGTGAAGAAAATTTGAATTCCGAATGCAACTAACTTATTATAGTTGTTGAGTAACGCCAAGACTTCACTTACGAACTGGCCTTACCTTCCGCCCTAAACACGGATGGCGGCCAAATTTATCATGCTGCCTGGTGTAGAGGCTTATTAGAGGGACTGGCTAGGTTTTTCGTTCTGTAACGGACTGAGAAAGATTCAGTTGAGGTGGGTGGGTTTGAGAGACTGTGGATGGGCCTAAGAGAGAATTTTAAGTATCTAGATGTGCATGGGCATGGGTGCGGTATACAGAGGGCTCAGAAATGATGGCATGAAGACAGTGAAGTGATGGTGGCTGATGTTCAGTGGGACTATGAAAGACATGGGTGGGGCTGAGTGGTGCTGGACCGGCTCAGGTTGGGCCGCGATAAGTAGTATAAGGTGGGAGTATTGGTAATCTAAGTTGTCCATGTGATAGACAGGAACATTTAGTCTTTCTAACGTATTGTTAATGCATGTTGTAGTTCCAGTGTGCTGACTCACCACCTCTGAAGATGTGTTTGACATGTGTTGTGCGATTGTACAAACTAAGTTGAGT
>JAXIVD010010269.1:12500-13688 GCA_036785275.1 Cancer borealis
AGCACTGAATTGATTATACAGTATCTCGTTTTCTGTTCATCTTCTTTTATTTAGTATGTGTTCGTGTTTCTCTTCTACTCTTCGGTTTTCGATTTGCTATTTGTCAGTTTTTGTTTGCTTGTTTATTTCCTCGTCAATGTCGTTGTTCACACTATAATCTTTTAACCTTTTCTTCCTCCTTCTCAACGTCCTTCTTTCGTTCTATGAAAGGAAAACCTCGTCTTCGTATCCCCCTTCAAGGCACAGAAAGACTCTCGCACAAATTATACTCTGTTACAATGGGTGACGGTCTACTGCACGAGACTTAGAATAATGCTTGGGAAACGAGGACACAGCTTCGCCTTGGGTCCGTGTGGGGTGCCGTAGGGTACAATCTCGGCGC
This sequence comes from Cancer borealis, assembly GCA_036785275.1. NCBI lineage: Eukaryota > Metazoa > Arthropoda > Malacostraca > Decapoda > Cancridae > Cancer > Cancer borealis. The sequence continues at coordinate 12,883 of JAXIVD010010269.1, forward strand.
CTGTTCTGTTATGACTAAGTAATAATTTACAAACCAGCCTTGTCTCCGTGCTTCCAGACCTTGCAGGAAAAATATATGAGAAGAAAATTCCTCGAAGGAAATAAAACTTGTAGTCGTCAGTAATGTAGACTTATTTATGTGTTGTAATGTAGGAAAATGTGGAAAGGCGCGCCATGTGGACAGGACGCTTGAGGGACGAAGTGGAGTGATGGAGTAGCCTTAGTGGAGGGGAGGAAGGCGCTAGAGTAGTTGTTTGCAAGTTATTTATGGTTAATGGAAACAGCATGTTGGCGCCGTTTATATTCTGATGGACAGGAAACATAGATGTAGTTTGTACTGATATATGTTCGTGACGTGTACTGTTTTCCCTCCTTCTCTTCCTCCTCTTCCTCCTCCTCCTCCTCCTCCTCCTCCTCCTCCTCCTCCTCCTCCTCCTCCTCCTCCTCCTCCCCCCCTCCCCCTCCCCCCCCTCCCCCTCCTCCTCCTCTTCCTCCTCCTCCTCCTCCTCCTCCTCCTCCTCCTCCTCCTCCTCCTCCTCCTCCTCCTCCTCCTCCTCCTCCTCCCCCTCCTCCCCCTCCTCCCCCTCCCCCTCCTCCTCCTCCTCCTCCTCCTCCTCCTCCTCCTCTTTGTTATCCTTTTATTATCCTCATCACCGTCTTCCTCCTCCTCCTCATCATCACCATTACCACACCATTACCCAAGAAGGCCTCCCACCTGTGTGCACAAGAAGCATGAAAAATTGAAAAATAAAACCGCGACCACATTAACCTTTTCTCTTATGCTTCGTCTGATTACTCTTATATATC
>JAXIVD010010270.1:0-2500 GCA_036785275.1 Cancer borealis
CTACACCTGCAACCTGCCGCCAACGCCACTACCACCTATGTTGTTATTGTTGCTGCTGCCATTGATGCTGCTGCTGTTCATGGGTGAGAGGATGTGTGTGTGTGTGTGTGTGTGTGTGTGTGTGTGTGTGTGTGTGTGTGTGTGTGTGTGTGTGTGTGTGTGTGTGTGTGTGTGTGTGTGTGAGGACGTGTTACAATGAGGCCGCAATGCTTCATTCATGTTCACACCCTCCATATATCTGCACTTTTTCTCTCTACAGATAAGCTCCTCTACTCCACTCCTATTTATGTATTCCATTCTTTTCAGTCTTTCAATGGATGTTTGTGCTATTTTGATCCATTCACAAACCAGAGAGAGAAACACAAACACGCACACACACGCACACGCGCACGCACACACACACACACACACACACACACACACACACACACACACACACACACACACACACACACACACACACACACACACACACGTATAACAACATAGAATTATTTTCATTTTTAACTAGACAAATAAACAAAACTACAGAAGTAAAATGGAAAAAACAACTAGAAAATGAACACTAAAATAAAATGGAAATATAATACATATCAAACTAAAGGTAAACAAACAATAATGTAGACGAAGGGATGATAACATTACAAGAAACGGAGGAGAGGAAAACGAGGTGGTGAAAAATACAACGATCCACAAAGCCACTTAACGTTTGCAGATAAACAAGTCACTTAGAGCACAGCGTCAAAAACAACCAACACTCGACACCCGCTCACGTGAAGCCAAGCGCTCTGACTTCCACACGACAACGAGGAGGAGGAGGAGGAGGAGGAGGAGAAGGAGGAGGAGGAGGAGGAGGAGGAGGAGGAGGAGGAGGAGGAGGAGGAGGAGGAGGAGGAGGAGGAGGAGGAGGCAAAGAAGAGTTAAAGTAGAAACTGATGCATAATTTCTAGTGTTTACCTTTAACCTCATCGTTTCCTTTGGCGTCATCAGAAAACTTTTACTGATCCCTCCATACACACACACACACACACACACACACACACACACACACACACACACACACACACACACACACACACACACACACACACACACACACACACACACACACACACATGTCGATTAAGTGGGAAAATCTACCCATCCCTTCAGCTTCCTTCCCCTCTCAGACGCTCTTCAATCTCCTCACCTCTGCCACAGTATTGCTATCACCTTTATCCCTCTCTCTTCAGTCGCTCTTGTAACGAATATTGCTCTTCTGAACCTGTTAACTCTGTACATCCTTCACTTAAGAGACAAGGAGAAGAGGACTTTATAAATAACCTTTAAATTTCCTCGCATCTCTCATTCATAGGAACTGTTTACTCCTCTCTGTTGTCCTCCTATTTTCCTCCATTTAAGTCATATAAGCGGTGATATTTTGCTACAAGGAGAGAATTGTGTTCATTTTTCTTGCTATTGTTATTGTCGCTATTGTTGTTGTCACTATCATCATCATTATAATTGTAGTTGTTAGTCTTGATCTCTATGGCTCGACCTTGAATATTGTGGAGCAAGTATAAACTCCATTGATTATCGACGCATCCAAAATAGGGAACAATATAACAATGTGCCTGTTATTTAAGATCAAATAATTACCCTTCTGTTTATCCCATAAATCTTGGCTTATTAACCATCCAGTCAGGCAATTATAAAAAGAAAAGAAAGAAACTCTGCGGGAAGTCTTAGTGAAATAGTATGACCAGTGTCCGTAGAGTTGCACATTTTGACATTAATAATAAATTCATATCAATCCTGAGACATAAACAAAGGGAAACAAAACAAATGGAACCCAATACTAAATGTAATACTAAGCGCAAGGCATTAAAACCAGACTGCAGGCTATTGTTGGACTGTATGTTAAACAATAACCTCACAAATACATGAATACCGGGACCAGGTATTCAAGTAGGCGAGAAGGAGGCATCAATGAAACTTTAACAATGAAACTTTAACATCAATGAAACTTTAACATGACAACACGACTTTGGCTGAACGAGGAATAATTGTCCGAGATTAGTAGCCAACCACGAACAACTAAGTGGGACGTGAGGGAATGAAAAAGAAAAAGAGAGAGAGAGAGAGAGAGAGAGAGAGAGAGAGAGAGAGAGAGAGAGAGAGAGAGCGAGAGAGAGAGAGAGAGAGAGACTTTCTGAGTGACTGACAGGCTGACTGAGTGAATGAATGAATGAATGAATGAATGTATGAATGAATGAATGAGAAACAGACAAGTATTTACGGACAAACAGACAGAAAGGGAGAACGAATAACGCTACAGAGACACCAAAACGCACCGACAGAACCAGGCACACAAACAGACAACCAAACATACACAACACAGATCCAGTAAGGGAAGAAGAAACACTCCACGACACAAGGCTTACATAAACACACATGGATCCGCATCACCACACCGTCAGAATACAATACTGGAGATCAATGCTGAGACGACCTACCCACT
>JAXIVD010010271.1:7500-10000 GCA_036785275.1 Cancer borealis
CCCGCCACTACGCGCAGTTCCTCCCTTGACTGACAGACAGACGGCACAGTCGGGCACATACAGGCGAGGCGGGGTGTCGCGTTCACCGGGCGGAACTATAACACCATCACAGCGCTCATCATCATCATCTTTATCAGTTTCTATGATACCAATGCAAGATAAACGTCTCCCCTATCCCACTCCACTCATATCTGTCAGTTGCCCGTCTCTTTCACGCCACCGCAGCAAAACTTCTTACATCATCTTTCCATTTAGTTTTTTTTTTTTCTGTCTGCCTTGCCTTTACCTATCGCTCACAATTTCTTAAACAAAATGTCTACGGGCCTGTCCGGGATTTGAACCCGGGACCTCCTGCACCCAAAGCAGGAATCATACCCCTAGACCAACAGGCCGCTGAAGATGAAGCTATCTTATATTCATTCTAAAGTCAAATTATATCCATTCTATAATTGTTGATATGAAAATAATGTTGTAATAAATGATAAGATAACATACAACCACTATCTCTACACCTTGCAACATTAGTTCTGAGTCACGCAATGTTGATCTGCAATGTTATCAGTAACACAATATCATGACACTATGCCAAACACTCATCATTACTCACAACTTGAATGTAACAATTCGTTCACCTTTACAAACAGCTAGTGTAGCTGTGTAACTACCAGGAACAGGGAGAGAAAGAGATAGAAAGAGAAAGAGAGAAAAATAAAGAGAAAAAGGAAAAAAGAAAGAAAGAAAGAAAAAGATAAAAACCGAAAGAAAACATATTAAAAGATGAGGGGGCGCCCGGGATTGAACCGGGGACCTCTCGATCTGCAGTCGAATGCTCTACCGCTGAGCTACACCCCCCGCGCCCTCAAAGTCATCTTCTTACTCAATAGACCAATGGACATATTGTTCCTTTTACTTGCATCATCAGTTACTATAAAACAACACTGCGCACTTAACGTAATGGAAGTACAGAGATGAGTTACCTAGTATGGGAATGAGCTATTAAGTCCACAAGAGGCAGATGACACGATATTGTAACTCTAAAACCTATCTTGTTATACGTCAATAGTTCTACTGGTTGATGGATGGTCTTGTGACACATTAGGATTCACGAAACACTGTTCTTTACATAGCCATCCTTTGAAAAACTTAAACATTGTATATAACTGGAAAAGTTAACACATTTTGCATTTCGCTCACTAAAGAGAAAAAGCCATTTTGTCGAAGGAGGGAAAGAGGATAGGAGGGAAGGAGGGAAGGAAGGGGGGAGGGATGGGGGCAGTCGTCTCTACAGCCACAAGAAGGATAATTATTAAAAGCCTTGACCTCACTACTTTAAGGGGGGCCACCCTGTGGAATTTATCACAAATATTTTTCAAATATAGAATATGCGTTATTTTCGTTCATCCTGTCCTTGATATCGTAAATTATCACTTGGTGAAATTATTTTTCCAAAAATTAAATACCCTCCCTCCCAGAAGCCATTTTAAAATTACCCGCACTGTTGCGTCATAGCCTGACTCGCGCGCCAAAATATGCGGTATCATTCAATATTTGTATTTACGTAGAATTATAATTAAAATAATGTTTTCTTTCATAAATTTCGACATTTGGTATTCATTTCCCGCAGACCGTGAGTGACTATCTCCATCCTGGCTCCACTAATAAGCCTTGGAGCCAGGGCTGGTACGCTGCACTTTCTTTCGCTACTTTAGCCTTCAGTGAAATACGTCCTTGCAAGATAACGATAAAGAAAGATCAAGGCATGCAACACCTAAAACAAAGAAGAAAAGAGAAGAAGGATGACACGTACGAAACTGGAAGATTTTGATAAAATCTGGCGACAATGAGGAAGGTGGCGCCTTCCGACATCCTCACCTTTTGAGTGATTAATTTCTTAGAGAGGGGAACCAGATGCCTTATCATTCTCCAGTAAATCAACAATGTATACACAATCATATGTGAAAATTTCATGCCAATCAAATGAATACAAATGGAAGGACAAGGACGAAATAGAAAAAAAAAACTTTAGGAGTCAATATCTCGAAAAGTTGTTTTTAACCCTTCAAAAAATTGCACAAAATCGGTAAGAACTCTGATCGACTTTTGTTAGGAATCATTTTAAACTACAACTAAAATACAAGTTTTTGTAGGAATTAGATTTTTCAAAATGTCAAAAGAAAACGGGATTCAGGAGTGCTAAAAAGAAATTTGTGACAAAATTTTATTATTTTTTTCCTTCAAAGACAAAACAAAAAATAGAAAAACTAATTCCTACAAAGTGTAGATACATAAACAAAGTTTGTATGGTAATTTTTTCAAAGCAATTAACTGAAAAATAAAGTCTGTCTTGGTTGGGGTGTGCGTCCAAAGCAGACAGTTGATCACACGTTATGCCAGTGTCACTTGCACAACCTACAAGAAGACATACCCATCCTTTGTACACGTGGCGACCGTGTCTGCAGGTGTCGCGTGCACTGCAGCGGATACACCAGCAAGGACACGT
>JAXIVD010010272.1:0-2500 GCA_036785275.1 Cancer borealis
CTGGCAATACCTCACGACTGGAAACTCCTGCAGGGCGGCCTGCAGGGCTGTGCAGCCCGGTTCCGCCCCGCGCACCGCCACACTCACCTCCTCGGCACCGCTGCAGCAGTCCACAGCCTTACCAATAGGAACAATTTCCAAGGGCTTTTGCACAAGCTCAGCGTTACCGGAAATTATCACCCATTGTACACCAAGCGGTAGTTCGTCCGGCAGGAGTTCGAAGTCCTTTGTCTCGAGTGAGAACCAGCCCAGTAACAGGTCGCCATGTTCCTCGTACAACTTGAAGGCGGTTTCAACGAAATCTTCAGCCTCAAAGATGGGTTCACACAAGTAGATTTTTTGCGTCTCCCTGAAGTTGTGCAGGTGGCGTAGATGTTCTAGCTCGCCTCTAGAAGAAGTGGTTGGGGCATTTAGTAGAGTGGACATGATTGAGGCTGCAGCAGAACAGGCAACGGTCTGCGCTAACAAATCAATAATTAACTCTTCCAAGCACACAACTACGTCTTGTGCAGACCAGCAGGGCGTTTGCTGCACGGCTCGGCGGCTACGACTAGGAGCACCTGTACTATAAATCGTTTGTCCGGCACAATCCCCCTCGCACGCACCAACAGCTGCATCACACGAATGTCTTCCGCCTCAGGATCCTCCGCCTCGTGGTCACCGAAGAGCACAACGGCATCACGCTGGCGCGCCTCACTGTAACGTTTGCTGTCTGTGCAGGGAAGCAGGCTGGTCAGGTCCTCCTGTAGATTGGTGCAGGACACAACTTTCATGGGCAGCACACTGCTGAGCCGGTGGTAACGAGGTGTTACTTCGCCAGGCACCAACAGAATCACTTCCAGATCGTTGTCATCATCCAGCTTGACGGCCGTCAGCAGGCGGGTCAGGTTGTTGGGGTCACTCTCGCCCAACACGATGACGCGGGGATGGCTGGACTCTGGCGGCGGGTAACGGCCTTCTTGAAAATATTTCTTAACCCACATCATTCATCTTGCTGACCACCATGTAGTACCATATGACACCCAAAAACATAACGACACTTGCCACTATCTTGCCGGCGTTCGTAGAAGGTGTTTTCTCTCCGTAGCCAACAGTAGACAGCGTCACGACCGTCCAGTACACGTAGCTCCAGAAGGAGCGGATGGGCTGCAGCGTGCCTTGTGCCGTGCTGTGGGTGCCGTGTAGGGTGCTGTGTTCCTCGGCCACCTGCAGCGCCCCGGCAACCACCAGCACCGCCAGAACCGCGCCCAAACCCCGCACGCATCAGGGTGCTGAGACGACTCCAGGCCGTCAGACATTCTGAGTGAAAAAACCGGATCAGCGTCAGGGAAGGTGAAGGCGTACAAGTTGAATCCCTTGTCTAGGGCGATGCATGCCTGTATGAAGAGCCACACGTCCACCACCGTGGCCATCACTTGGGGCCGGTAGGTGACGCCCCAGTTTATGGCGAGGCGCACCACGAAGCACAGGTGCACTAAGAAGGCCACCCAATGCATGCCGCCCCAGGGGTCGCAGGTCACCAGACTGTGTCGATCCTTGTGGGCGTCTGCAAGGAAGGCCACGGCGCCCACCAAAGTGAGTGCTGGCACCAACCGCGCTAGCTGGGCGTGTCGGTGGTATGAAACCAGCATCGGCACATGTTTGCGGGTGAGGATCAGCCCCAAGGCACCCAGCACTGCATACACTCCCAGGCCTGTTGACAACCCAATCTTCCACGCTGCCTGCACCCATACCGGGGACGCCTCGCAGTACTTCACGTTCTCCATGTCCTGCCACGATTGAGAAAATGTTTTTATTGGTGTACTTTTTCTCAGTCATTAAATGCTCAACACTCTAGGTCTGGATGGTTATCAGTTGTATCAATTAAGTAGAGTTTGACTTCATCGCACCTGACTCTGTGTGTGTGTGTGTGTGTGTGTGTGTGTGTGTGTGTGTGTGTGTGTGTGTGTGTGTGTGTGTGTGTTTGTGTGTGTGTGTGTATGTGTGTGTGTGTGTGTGTGTGTGTGTGTGTGTGTGTGTGTGTGTGTGTGTGTGTGTGTGTGTGTGTGTGTGCTGGAAGGGTGCAGGTGAAGGGTGGAGCAAGAGGCGAGCAGGGAACAAATAGATTTAGCAAGTTTGGTCTCATCATAACATTCAGATTGATGCACTGAGACAGGAAAACAACATTGTATTCCAAAGAAGTAAAAGGAAAAAGAAAGAGGAAGAAAAAGAAGAAGAAGAAGAAGAAGAAGAAGAAAAGAAGAAGAAGAAGAAGAAGAAGGAGGAGTGAGGAGGAGGAGGAGGAGGAGGAGGAGGAGGAGGAGGAGGAGGAGGAGGAGAGGAGGAGGAGGAGGAGGTGGAGGTGGAGGTGGAGGAGGAGGTGGAGGAGGAGGAGGAGGAGGAGAGGAGGAGGAGGAGGAGGAGGAGGAGGGGGAGGAGGAGGAGGAGGAGGAGGAGAAGAAGGAGAGGAGAAGGGAAGGAGAAGGAGAAGGAGAAGGAGAAGGAGAAGGAGAAGGAGGAG
>JAXIVD010010272.1:7500-10000 GCA_036785275.1 Cancer borealis
GTCTTGTGTTCATCTCTTCGTAATAAATGAACACACTTTTTTTTTACTTACTTCCTTATCTCTATTAGTGTGTGTGTGTGTGTGTGTGTGTGTGTGTGTGTGTGTGTGTGTGTGTGTGTGTGTGTGTGTGTGTGTGTGTGTGTGTGTGTGTGTGTATACCCATTTGATCTCTTCATAACACATTAGTCAGCTTTTCTTTCTTAATCTTGATGTGTGTGTGTGTGTGTGTGTGTGTGTGTGTGTGTGTGTGTGTGTGTGTGTGTGTGTGTGTGTGTGTGTGTGTGTGACAGGGCCAGCCAGCCTCCTCCCTCCCTCCAAGGACTCGCCGCAGCCCCTGATTCACCTGAGATTAGACACGTGACCCGATACCTGCGTCTCTCTATTCCAGGTAATCGGAAATCAATGACCAGGAACAGGTAAAGGTCTGGGAGCGTTGCATATATAGGAAGGTAAAGTTATTAATAAACTTATAGATTATGTGTGATACGGTAGCTACCTGGAAATTTACAAGTATATATATTTGCATTTTTTTTTTCTCTCTCTCTCTCTCTTTTGTCTCTCTATCAGTGCTATAATCAGTAATTAGGAACATGCTTACTTCCTCTTGTTAGTGAGTTGTGTTATGAGTACTTAAGTACGAGTGTGTCTGATCTACTACTAGTACTACCTCAGAACTTAAGCTTGAATCCAGCTAACATAAACCAACAACCAGGAAGGAGTACCTGGTTTGTGTTTGCATTAGGCGGAAGTGACAAGACAGTTAAAGGCATAGATATTGATAAACTTGTATGACATTTATCAAAGTGTATTTAACCATACCTCAAATATTAGCAGGTATCAAACAGTACTCCAGGTAACTTCTTTTGTTATATTGAGAAAGTGGCAAAGAGCAGCAAACGAAAACTTAAAAAAAAAAAATTACTATATCGTCGCAACCTGAAGACTAATTCGAAAAGTTTTAAAAGTAGTTATATTGCTAACATGAAACACTTTTTTTGGGGGGTAGGGTGTGTAACTTGTATAGTGTAAGGAAAGTCTATATACATACTAATAAACTTGTATAGCATAACAGGTGAGTTTCACAGAGTACACCTGGGCGTTGGCACTATTGCAGGTAAAGTGGGAATCATTAACCAGGTGCAATAATCACTGTGAGTTTATATTACAGTGAGAAACTATAATAATAATCATCATATATGACGTAAAAGATGTGTTTGATAAGTTATGATAGTACATGGCATCGTGTACTACATTAGGTGTTTAAGTATATATTAGACAGTCAACTTCCCCTTTCATTCCGTCCCACATAATCCAAAATCAATGACGGGATATACGTGAAGCATTTTTCTTATACTTATACACCTTGCTATTTCCGACTCACATGCAAGGCAGTAATAGAGAAAGAAACAGAAAAAAAATGTAAAAAGAACAATACAATATAAAAACAATAGAACATGAATAATATAATAGGAGTAAAAAGAATATTAAAACAGAGAGCATTACAAAAAATAGCAGAAAGCATATATAGTCAAAATAATTATTCCGTTTTTCATTATTTTGTGTGGAAGTTAAAGGAACCAAGAGAACCAAATGAGTAAACAAAAGATTCAAGAGAGAGAGAGAAGTATCAAGACATCTATGGAACTAAATAGACCTTACTTATCCTCTTAGTCCTCTTCTACTATACACTTTTAAGGGAGTCACGATTAAACATTTACATTGACAGTCTTTTTTTTTTTTAAGTTACTTAGCTAGTCTCGTAATCATACAGAAAAAAAAAACAAAGAAAAAAAAAAACATTATCATCATTATTATTATTACTACAGAAAACAGGGAAGAAAATACCAGAATATCATAGTCTATAGTGAACGTATTTATAGCGACTAAGTGTAGGTTAACATACCTACCAATACAGGTAAACACACACACCTTACCTAACCTCACGCTACGTCACCCTATCTCACATCTCTCACATCTACCACACACGAGTCAATACTATTTACAAGTCTAATGGGTGAGTTTTAAGGCAGCCCTGCAGGTGAATGGGGAAATGGGTCCCTAGAAACTCCATTACAAGCTGGGACTGCCTAATGGGACTGCCTAATGGGACTGCTTAATGGGAAGGACGTGAAAAGTGTGCTACTAGGTTGGTTTTCCTTTTTATGTACTGCTATTAAACTCTCTGTAATGGTGTGTGTTGTGTGTGTGTGTGTGTGTGTGTGTGTGTGTGTGTGTGTGTGTGTGTGTGTGTGTGTGGTGTGTGTCGAGAGAGGAGCGTTCTTTTGACAGTGTAGTTTTATTGTTCATACATTTGTTATTCTCTCTCTCTCTCTCTCTCTCTCCTCTCTCTCTCTCTCTCTCTCTTCTCTCTCTCTCTCTCTCTCTCTCTCTCTCTCTCTCTCTCTCTCTCTCTCCTCTCTCTCTCTCTCTCTCTCTCTCTCTCTCTCTCCCCATCCTCCCTTTCATCCATAATATTGTTTTCCTTTTCCTCTCCTCTCGT
>JAXIVD010010273.1:7500-10000 GCA_036785275.1 Cancer borealis
TATTGCTATTAATAATAATAATAATAGTAATAATAATGATAGTAGTAATAATAATAATGATAATAATTATAATAATAATGATATTAATTATTATTGTTGTTATTATTATTATTGTTATTATTATTATTGTTATTATTATTATTATTATTAATATTATTATTATTATTATTATTATTATTATCATTATTATTATTATTACTTTTATTATTATTGTAATAATGACAAACCCTTGAACTTGTGCAGGACGTCAGATTCGCCTCATCATTCTGATATGTTAAAGTGAAGGAGCCTCTGACGTACTATATTACTATAATTATTATTATCATCGTCATTGTATACTCTCTTTATAAACATTTGATGCAACATATCCCTTTTGTGCACTTAGTCGTGTCTCTCTTCATAGTCTTCATAAGACAAGCAAAAAACACGTAATTCGTCTCCTTAACCAAATACCTCAATGATCAATAATATATAAACAAATAAGTAAGTAAATAGAGCATGAAAATACAGTATCGTCTTATCTGTAACATTTCATTTTCCTGGCTGAGCTGTAATGCAAGTCGTGCGCTGACTGACTGGAAATTTCGTATGTGTTCCAGTAAGTAATAGAATTTCCAGAATGCATGTCCCCTTCAGGGACGTTTCCCTTCCTTTCTGATTGGGTTGAGGGGATACAACTTTAAAGGGGAATGTGAGGAACTGCCAAGATGATTTACCTCATCATCCAGCACGTCGTAATTTCATTGGTATTAACATATGTTGCCCAAAGATGAAGAGTATTGAGAAAAATTTTACTTGCATTGTTTGTTCCAAGAGTATTCAGGAAAAGTGTAAAGTAGCTGGAAATCTAGTTTTATGTATATGGCCTAACTAATGGTGCATTTTACAGTTAATGATGAATTTCTATATATGTACTATTGAAATATAACAATAGAGATATGAAAATGTGTAGCATTAAAAGTCATACTGATTGCCTGAGCTTAATTGGCGACGATGACTTGGTATGGGAAAAGAACATATGAAAAGTGGTTGCACAACTTGTTATTAAGGATGGTTTTAGTAGGCATTGTAAAGTTTAGAGGAACCCATCATAAAGATGAAGGGTGGAAAGACATTTTTATTATATTTATATTATGATATTGGTATTAGAATGGTTATGCCGATTTTCTTTAGATTTGATTAATGTCAATAAAATTTGACAAAAAATAACTTCAATACTAATTTATAACAAAAGTAATTGAGAATGAAGGCAATCCGAAGAATATTACAAAAAGAAGTAATATTTACAGAAAATAGCATCTGTGTGTGTGTGTGTGTGTGTGTGTGTGTATGTGTGTGTATGTGCGTGTGCGTGTGCGTGTGCGTGTGCGTGTGGGTGTGCGTGTGCGTGTGCGTGTGCGTGTGCGTGTGCGTGTGCGTGTGAGAGTGAGAGTGAGAGTGAGAGTGAGTGAGAGTGAGAGAGAGAGAGAGAGAGAGAGAGAGAGAGAGAGAGAGAGAGAGAGAGAGAGAGAGAGAGAGAGAGAGAGAGAGAGGAGAGAGAGGGTGAGGGTGAGGGTGAAGGAGAGAGTGTGAGAGAGAGTGTGATAGTGTGAGAGTGTGAGTGTGAGAGGTGAGAGAGGGTGAGAGGGTGAGGGAGAGAGTAGTGAGAGAGTGTGTGTGTGTGTGTGTGTGTGTGTGTGTGTGTGTGTGTGTGTGTGTGTGTGTGTGTGTGTGTGTGTGTGTGGCGAAAAGCGGCAGTAAGTGGCAGTTCATGCATTGCACACACTTTAGTCCTTAGGTTGTCTTACAGCCTGTCACTTAGAGCTCTGTCTGCTTCCTAGACAGTTATTATCAGCGACGACTCATGTAACAGCCAATGACATAAACTTCAGGTTGTGAAATGAGGAATAGGCAAGCGGCAAAGGAATTCATGGCGCTACCACGAGGCGTCATGGCATGGATGACTTCAGACAAGATTCCCGCACATGATTAAATTCACTTCACTTGCCTCGCTGGAAATTCTATTCCCTGTGTGGTAGTGGGCGTTCTCCATTGCACGTTTTCTCCCGGAAGTTGCTCATTCTGAGATAGAATTCCTAGTGGAACTCCTTTAATGTTCTAATGGGCTCAATTGAGTTTTTCTTTTTCTAGGTACTTCTTCACTCTTGTTATCCTGAACTATATTATTGCATTATCTTCAGAGCGGCTTGTAATGGAGTGATAATTGCATGCGTACACTGCGTTGTGATGTTGTGTACTTCCTATCCAGATATCAACGGAACCACGAGGTAAAGCACATTTGGGAAGGCGGTGGTACAGTGGTCTAGCGTTCGGTCAGGGGAACCTAGGGTCCCGGGTTCGATCCCCTAATATTCGCTGGTCACTTTTCATTATTTGGTATTACTGCCGAGTGGCCAAGCGCTAATCAAATTGTTGCCATACTGTCCTCAGACGTGACTTACAATGTTTATATGTATCCGAGGCTTTAGCAGCGATTAGCCTCTTAGTTCTCAACATTTCA
>JAXIVD010010274.1:2500-10000 GCA_036785275.1 Cancer borealis
CCAACATTCTTGATCTTTTCCTAACTTCCAACCCTTCAGCTTACTCTATTAAACTTTCCTCTCCGTTGCGCTCCTCCGATCACAATCTTATTTCTGTTACCTGTCCTATCATACCAGTGCAGCCTCAGGACCCGCCTAAGCAGAGGTGCTTCTGGCATTACAACTCTACTAAGTGGGAATACCTGAGGCAGTACTATTCTGATTTTCCTTGGGATTATTATTGCTTCCATGTCAGAGATCCTTCTCTTTGTACCGAGCGCATAACAGAGGTGATTGGAGCTATACATTCCTCATTCTTTCTCTAATACTAAAGCTAAAAAGCCCTGGTTTAACTCTGCTTATTCTCGTGCTGTCAATGATAGAGAGGCGGCTCACAAACGGTACCGTAGCCATCCATCTGCTGAAACTCATGCCCTATATATTTCTGCCCGTAATCATGCGAAATCTATTCTCCAACTTACTAAAAACTCTTTCATTAATAGAAAATGTCAAAGTCTTTCCAATTCTAACTCTTCTCGTGATTTCTGGCATCTAGCCAATAATATCTCTAACAATTTCACTTCTTCATCTTTCCCTCCTTTACTTCAGCCAGATGGTCCCACAGCTGTCTCTTCTTTCTCTAATGCTGAACACTTCGCTCAAACCTTTTCTAGCAACTCTACTTTGGATGATATTGAGCATATTCCTCCTACTCCTCCACCCTCTAACTACTTCATCCCTAAAATTAAAATTCTTTATCATGACGTTTTCCAGGCCCTCTCTGGTCTTGATTCTCGGAAGGCTTACGGACCGGATAGAGTCCCTCCTATTGTTCTCAAAAACTGTGCTTCAGAACTCGATCACTGCCTGGTCAAACTCTTTCGTCTGTGTCTCTCTACTTCTACCTATCCTTCTTGCTGGAAGTTTGCTCTCATTCAACCTGTCCCTAAAAAAAGTGATCTGCTCCATTCCTTCTAATTACCGCCCTATAGCTTTGATTGCCTGCCTTTCTAAAGCCTTTGAGTCTGTCCTTAACAAGATGATAATGAGGCATCTATCAGCTCACAACCCTCTCTCTGATTGCCAGTATGGTTTCCGTAAAGGCCGATCTACTGGTGATCTTCTTGCTTTCCTCACTGAATCTTGGTCATCCTCTTTCAGGGACTTCGGTGAAACCTTTGCTGTCGGCCTTGACATATCGAAAGCCTTCGATAGAGTCTGGCATAAATCTTTAATTTCTAAACTACCCTCCTACGGATTCTATCCTTCTCTCTGTACCTTCATCTCCAATTTCCTTTCCGACCGGTCTATTGCTGCTGTAGTGGACGGTCACTGTTCTTTTCCTAAAACTATCAACAGTGGTGTTCCTCAGGGTTCTTTTCTATCACCCACTCTCTTTCTATTATTCATCAATGATCTCCTAAATCTGACTCAATGCCCTATCCATTCCAATGCTGATGTCACCACCTTACATTTTTCAACGTCGTACAACAGACGCCAAACCCAACAAGTATTAAATGACTCAAGGCGAGATGCTATAGGACGCTTAACTTCTGATCTTTTACTAGTTTCTGATTGGGGCAGAGCAAACCTTGTTTTGTTCAATGCCTCAAAAACTCAATTTCTACAACTATCTACTCGACATAACCTTCCAGATAACTATCCCCTCTTCTTCAACGACACTCAACTTCCCCTCTCCTCCACATTGAACACACTCGGTCTATCCTTTACTAAGAATCTAAACTGGCAATTTCATATATCTACTCTTGCTAAATCAGCTTCCAATAAGTTAGGTGTCCTATGGCGTCTGCGTCCATTTTTCTCTCCTTCTCAGCTGCTTGCTCTGTACAGGGGCCTTATCCGCCCATGTATGGAGTATGGCTCTCATGTCTGGGGGGCCTCAACTAATACAGCTCTTTTAAACAGGGTGGAGTCTAAAGTTTTTCGCCTAAACAACTCTCCTCCTCTAACTGACTGTTTTGACTCTTTAAGTCACCGCTTCAATGTTGCATCTTTATCTATCTTCTACCGCTATTTTTATGCTGACTGCTCTTCTGAACTTGCTAACTGCATGCCTCCTCCGTCCCGCGGCCTCGCTGCACAAGACTTTCTACTTCTTCTCATCCTTATTCTGTCCATCTACCTAATGCAAGAGTTAACCAGTATCTTCACTCTTTCATCCCTTACACTGGTAAACTCTGGAACTCTCTTCCTTTGTCTGTTTTTCCACCTGCCTATGACTTAAACTCTTTCAAAAGAGGGGTGTCAAGACACCTCTCATACTAATTTGAACTGCCACCCCATTTTTTATTTCTCTCTCTGTCTTCTTTACAGGGTCTGGCGACAAGCGGTATTTTTTCTATACTTGTTTTTTTTACCTTAGCCAGAACCCTTTTAATGTAAAAAAATTTTTTTTTAAATAAATAAATAAATAAATAAATATATATATATATATATATATATATATATATATATATATATATATATATATATATATATATACGGTTTTTTTTTGCCTTGAACCTATGGCACCGGTACGCTTGATGGAGACGTTGAATAGTCGGACTCCGCCCGTTAAAAGCACAGGTTTTTTTTTAAGTGATGCCTCGTTTCTTTTTGAAAGGCTCATGTTGCCCGCGGAAGCTTTTCATTACATATAACGCTGCAGTTCTAGTCTAGGATTTTGTTGGCAACATTTGGGTAATCTTTGAACACTAGGCAGCTTTTCCAGAGAAAAGAGACCACCCCGTCGCACAAGTCGAACTTGGGATTCTGAGCTGGTCTAAAAGCATGCTAGCCACTAGGCTACCATCCCCCCAAAATTTTGCATTTACCTCATTAGATATGTTTTTATCCCCACTTGATTCCTTCTCCTTCAAGCGTTTTTCGGTTACAGTTGTCAAGATGACGTCGTCCATCCAGAAGTCAACTAATCCTGCGTCCAGGAATCGTTGTATAGCTTTATTGAATCGAGGGATGAATGAAGATCCGGGTCTGCATGCCATCACAACACACATCCGGCAACAATGATGATCAATAAGATTTAAGAATCACCTAATACTTTCAATTTTAATATGAATAAAAAAAACACAAATTCCGGTATATATATATATATATATATATATATATATATATATATATATATATATATATATATATATATATATATATATATATATATATTTATATAAGCAATCAGTACGTAACCTTACTTAATTTCCTCATCATTCTCTTCCTTACATACATCATACAATATAATCAAATATGGTACCGAAATAGCCACGTGTTGCCAGGGAAAAGTGGATATTTTTCATTGCCGATATGGAGAGGAATTTTGCTTGCTTCTTGCCCTCGTGTCGATATCAGTATTCTCATCACGTAATAATTGTGTATGTACGAAAAATCTCCCGCTAACACTTTCTTCATTCCATCCCCAGGATCCATTGTCTGTAAAAAAAAAAAAATCCTTCGGTCACTGAATGGTAGACTATTATTATACATCTTATCATCATATTACAGTAATACCGATTGTAACAATTGTAATTATTATTTCTACTATTACTACTACTACAGCTGTTATTGCTGCTGCTACTTTTGATATCACTACAGGTACACCACCGATTAACCGGCTCCTTTTGTTCCAACAACTTACCTGGTCAAGCATTTTGCCTGACTATCCTAACACCACCCAGGTTTTGATGATAATAATAAGGATGATGATCATAATTGTTTTTTATATAATATTAAAAAGAGAAGCTACTACAAGAACAACAACAATAACATTAACAATATAGGTATATAATTATATATACTGTCATACACACTCATAAAAAGATTTAACCATTTTCACTTGACTCTTGCACACACCTGCATAAGTTGCTTAGCAGTGAGAAAATCCGGGTCTGTATTAGAACTGAAGAAACTACTTAAGGCCCCTGACATTGTGACTGTTCCCCATTCCCATCCATCAGTTTCACGTCTCGCCACCATTTCATCGATTGCATTAATGACTGGAGTTTTTCCGCCCTCCACCAAACGTGATATGAGGGAGGACATGTAGAAAGCTCGGAGAATCAAACAAGTTAACAACCATACGCCCACTAACACCTGTAATAAACAAAAATTATAATGTAGAAACTTTCCTAATCTAATTACACATTGAATGTTCTACTTTAGCAATGCTGATATTTTCAGGAATATGACTGTTTTATTATATAAATGCTGTGAAGAATTTAAAATTCCTGCTATTAAATGACTTATATAGACCAAAATAATATTGTTTCAAGGTTTCCTACTGCAGAATTGAGAGCAGGAATGAAAATGTTCTTGAATCTGAGAAAAGGCAGCGCAAATAATAAGCTACCGGTGTGAATGTTGTACCTCCCTTTGCCTCACCCCTTTAGTAATTTCGCCCGTGTCACACTAGGCGATCGTCAAACGAAGTATGTGAATCGGACGTAGCGACCCAATTTTGTGCCGAACTTCGGCGACGATTTGGTGAAATCGGTGTTTTGACTGAAGGTGTCGCGAATCTTTACCGAAACTGTATCGAAATTCCCTCGAATGTTGCCGAGTCTCGGCGACGCTATGACGAACTTTGTGGATCGAATGTGACCGACACCTTATCAATAGTTGCCGACAGTCAAACAACAACCTAGCGACTCTTGCATCACTGTACCGACAGCATTCCGTATGTACACATTCGGCAGCGTTTGCCAGACTGTCGGCACAGTTGCCCCCCTAGCGGGAGCCGCCTTGTCGTGGTGGGGGGGCTTGCGTGCCCGAAGTACCTGGAGAGCTATGCTAGAGCGGGTTTCAACCCCTGCTCTCCCCCTTTGTGGGGAGAAAAGGTTTTCCACGCTACTAAGGTCTGCTAGGGAAGGGCCAGACTATATGGTTCCCATGAGTTAAGCTGCCAGTACGGGTCAACAGTGCCGCCCCCCAGAAGGGCCGCACTCTATGGTACGCCCTGTGTTGGATGGTTGGGTGCCTGGGCCGGAGAAGGGGGTCTCAGCGCAGTCGTGGGCAAACTTTCGTATCCATGGGGGCTGCTTTTTAAACCGACCAGTCCCGTGAGGGACGAAGTACCCCGCTCACGGCGGCAAGCGCTCGGTCATCTCGTCTGTCCGATAGGCGGTAGCTCTTGGTCCCTGGGACCAAGTACTACTTAATACTGCCATATGGTTAAAAAAAAATCTTCGACCGCTCGAGTGGTAGGCGACCAGGCCCTCGAAGCCGTTCAACCTGGTTCTCGTTGTGTCTTTGCTACGCTGGTTTCCGGGAGGCTTGATTTCCTCCTTCTTCACGATCTCCCTGGCCACTTTTCCTACAGGGCTATTCACGATGTCGTGAAGCCCTACGGAGATATCGTTAATATCCGGAAAATATACGATGACGACTGCCCTGTGAACAGGTGTTATGTGACCTTCGCCACTGCTGCAGAGGCGAGGACTGCTCTTGACGCCGTCGACATGTTTGACATTCTTGGTCCTCGTTCTAAGGTTCTATCCTCCGACAATGTGGCTGAATCGGACTCAGACTACGTTCCGAACATCTTCGAACGTGCTGCTGAAGAAACCTCTCCCGAGATTCGCCAGGCCCCTACCCCTCGGTGGTTCGTTGCCTACCATCGCAACGGCCGGGGAAATTATATCCGCGCTTCCCGGTTTCTCCAGCAGGAGTTCGGCACTATACCCTCGGAGAACGTCCGCCGTTACGGGAAGGGACTCTTAATATGACCGAAGGACCTTACGCAGGCCAGGATGTTGCTGCATTTCCGGTGCAACCCCGACTGCATGTTCGATTCCGTGTGACCCCACCGGACGTTCAACTACAGTAGGGGTATCATATTCAATTATGACTTGGGGGAGTTCAGTGAGGAAGAAATCTATGCCATGTGCCCTCCTACGGTGCAGAAAGTATGGAAGGTAAAGGGAAAGGGCAACATGATCGTCCTCACATTCTTCGGTTCTTCTCACACTTATTATATTCACGTCGGTCCTCTTCGTCTCCGTGTGAAGTCTTTTGTGGATAGGCCACTTCAGTGTTACGGGTGTTATGCGTTTGGTCACAGTCGGAAACACTGCGATGAAGCTTCTCGTTGTGGCCGTTGCTCTGCTCTCGGTGCCCACGCCACGCATGAATGTGACGTCAGTCCTTACTGTTTCCTATGCCGTGCTGCTCACCAGTTGCGCTCTCGGGATTGTCCACGATATCGCCATGAGGAAAACGTCCTTCGCCTGGCTAACACTAACTTTATCAGTCTTGGCAGTGCACACAGGGAGCTTGCTTATAGGCAATGGAATAGCGGTGAAGCTATGTCTTACGCCTTTTTTTTGGGATCTCGCTTATCATTCCAGTCCGCTGTCCGTGATTCTAATTCTAAAATTCCTCTACCGAAGAGTTCCTCCTCTCCTGTCTCCTCTCTGGTTCCTGTCTGCAACCAGTTTTCTGTCCTCAACGAGACTGGTGACTGTCTCCCTGCGGTTTGTGATGTATCTTCTTCCGCTAGGACAGGATTGCACCCTGCTTCACCTGTTCAAGCGTTTCGGAGTCCGGGGCACGGGAGATCCATTAGGGCTGCTAGTAAACGCCACCATAGCTTCACGGATTCGGTTGACCTGATGAATGTGTCCCCGTCTAAAGTTTCTATCGGTCCTTACAGTCGCGTGAAGACTGCTGACGGAGCCTCGTAAACTTCTGCGGTCAATTCTGTCTGTTCTTTGGAGCGGTCTTCTTCCCTCAATCGTGTTGTTGCTGATATTCATGCAGCGGCTGGTATGGATGTTTGCCAAGATACGCCGTTGGTCGAAGGCGCATTGCCTCGTCAATTGGGTGACTTCTGTGAGCCGTGACCGTCCTCCTGTTAGTGCGGAGTGTGTGGGTAACACGGGTACCCCTGCCAAGATGGATTCTGGTTTAAAAGCCCCGATCCTTCAGTCCGACTCTTCTCCTCGCCCCTTTTGCAGGGGCGTCTGACCTTTCCAGTACTCGCTGTTTTACCGTTCCCAGTCAGGTCGGTAGAGTATAGGGTAAAGGGGGGTCCTTCACAGGGATTCGCCCGCCACGAAACTCTAAATAATAGTTTTACTGACCCTCCAATGGAATTGTAGAGGTCTCCGGGCCTCTTGGGAGGAACTCCGAGTTTTGGTTTCCAGGTTTTCTCCTGCCTGTCTTTGTTGACAGGAGACGATGCTCGGGAACTTCACTCACTCAAGTCCTCCCGGGTATCGTGCCTTCTTCAGTACCCCTATTCCTGGCCAGGGCCACCACGGTGGCACCGCTATCTTAATTCGCTCTGATGTCCCTTTTGTTCCCCAGCAGCTTTACACCCTGCTGCAGGCTATTCCTGTAAAGATTTTCCTTGGCAGATTTCATACATTATGTAGCCTTTATCTCCCTTCCGGTGTTCCTGTCGTTAGGCCAGATCTTGACGGCCTAGCGCGTGTTTTTCCCTCTCCTTTCCTCTTGTTGGGGGATTATAACGGCCAGCCTTTGTGGATTGAGGATGAGAGTTGGGAA
>JAXIVD010010275.1:2500-7500 GCA_036785275.1 Cancer borealis
TATTGAAGATTTACAGCTTCAATTCATATGCTCTTTCCCGTTTCTGTGACGGAAATATTTATTTAGTTCAAAAGACTATGATGATGATGATGATGATAACAGATAGCTAACAGTACTTACGAGAATAGATCAATGATGGGCGAGGGAATATGTATGTTTGTATGTATGTATGTTTGTATGTATGTATGTATGCATGTGTGTGTATGTACTGGGTGAAGAGATAATCTTGAACTATTCCAGCCACTGCAAGAGTACACACACACACACACACACACACACACACACACACACACACGGGCTTATCTATTTATTTTTATTTTATCTAACCACTAAAGAATCAATATTATAAGCTTGTATATATATATATATATATTTTCTTATATTTTATTGTGTTTTTTTACTCATACATTTTTATTCCCTCCAGGTTAGGTTAGAATTGTTAGGTTAGAATGGTTAGGTTAGGATGGTTAAGTTAGGAAGGTTAAGTTAGGAAGGTTAGGTTAGAATTGTTAGGTTAGAATGGTTAGGTTAGGATGGTTAAAACACCATACAGCTTTAATCCAAACTAAATATTTTAAGTCTGTTTTTAGAAAGAATTCTGCCATATTTACTCTCAATAAGAATTCATTTTTAAATGGACATTGTTTTAGATTATTTTTAAAGTTTTTAAAAATAACATCAAATATATATTTTAGATTATACTATTGATATTATTTTAGCAAGAATGTTTTGGGTGCAAATTCATGAACCTAGTAGAGGATCATATATATGTGTTTAGACTTAGACATAGTTAGACTGGTTTTTAGGCTATAATATGTAATATACATATTGCTGTATATTATGAAATAAAGATTGATTGATTGATTGATTGATTGATTGATTGACTACTACATAGGGAAGTTTCAGCCCGGCATCTTCTCAACTACTGTGGGGATAGGATTCACCGTGAGTATTGTAGTAATAGTAGTAGTAGTAGTAGTAGTAGTATTAGTAGTAGTAATAGTAGTAGTAGTAGTTGTAGTTGTAGTAGCCTGGGATCGCGACACCAAGTGCGGTCACCAAGCGTTTTTTCCTGTGGTCGCCAAGATCTGAAAACATCAAACATGGTCAATTCTCAATACATAATAACATATATACAACTAAACAAGTGGACTCACAGTCATGTCTTGAGGTGCATGGCTGGGATCGCCTGAAAAATATATATTAGAAGCGCCTGACGATCAGAAGGGACGAACAGCGAGGATTAGTAGACAGCCTGCCGTAAGATGGCAGAACCTACCGGGACAAAAGTTACATAACCTTACCTGTGACGTTGCATGATTCTGTCTCGTGATTGGGTGTTTTGGGGGGGGTGTGGAGGTGTGTGTGTGCGTGTGTGTATGTTACTATTACTAATATTACTACTATTACTACTACTACTACTACTACTACTACTACTACTACTACTATTACTATTACTATTACTACTACTACTACTACTACTACTACTACTACTACTACTACTATGTTTGAGGAAATTACAGGAGGATTTCAATAGAATGAATGAGTGGTCAAAGAAATGGCTATTAAGGTTTCATCCCAAGAAATGCAACTTGATGAGGATTGGTCAAACAAATATAGAAGTTTATTTAATTGTTTTTTTGAACAATTCTTTTCTTTAAGCCCAAAATGTGTTCTTTTTATTTTATTTTATTTTTTAAATTCCTCCAATGATTATAAATTTCTGAAAAGTATATATAATTCTAAGCATTTTTTTTTTTTTATAAGTCAGTTTATGTATATTGAAAAACTGGTCAAGTGTTAGAATTTTGACTTCATTTTGAAACACCATAACTATAACTATTAGAACAGACACACATTAATTATAAAACACACATTTTATCATGTCAATACAATATTCAAGAGTACAATAGAACACCTGATATAATACCTAATTATAATAGACCTAATTAATTATAGACCAGTGTCATTAACCAACCTAATGAACAGAACACTTAGCAAGAGGAGGAATATTAACAGATAGACAATTTGGATTCAGAACAGGAAGAACATATATTACCACAGTAGCGTTCAACATTGTGTGGTTAACTGGCTTTACGCGCCAACATTCTTAACCATTATTTGTAGCGTACGAAGGGTAAAAATTATTAGTACGCAGAGTCGTCACACATTATACGCATCATACAAGGCAGCGTAGCAGTTGAAAAGATTATGAGGATAGAGTTGAAGAAGGAAATCATTGAAAAACATAACAGAGGAGTGTGTGTAATGGACTTAACAACACAATTATACCAACATTTTTAGGGGATTACGACGGATTGATTATATTTCAATTAATCTTAGTCGGAAAAATTTATCCGTAAGACGAGTTAATCTGAAAATGAGATCTGTCTCGGAACAATCAAATCAAACTCAATGTATTAATGTATTATGTTATAACTTAATTTTGAAAGCCTTATACTATAACTATTGTATTATAAAGCGACTATCAGACACACACTCACTATAAGACATGTATTATATTATAACTTAATAATTATGAAACACTTTCAAAACTATTACATTATAAACCAAAGAGTACACACACACTCACTATAATGATAATAATAATTTAATTAAGAAATCATTATAAAAACATTTATTACATTATAACTTAATTTTGGAACATTTTAATTAATGCATTATAAAGCTAAGTTAGTCTCATTATAACACATTAATTACACAATTACAGGTGTTTAGTGTGACTAATTGATATAAACACAACCTTACCTATGAGTAATTAGCAAGTGATTAGTGTTTGTATTCACCTGAGTACTGAGTGAAGGTGTGGAACTAATTAACTTAACTAATTAATCATTATATTACCTGCTTGCTAGGCTGAGGGAGTGGGAGGGAAGTAAGATGTGCTGGGGGAGGGAGGTAAGGTGTGACAGACAGACAGACAGACTGACAGAGCGAGCAAGGCAGACAGACAGACAGACAGACAGGCAGCAATATTAAACCTAACTCACCCTGACGTCACTGAATTCTTGATTTATAATTTGTTGATCTATTTTAACGTCTCCCACACCATTGGACTAGAGGAAATGTATATATAGTTATTTATTTATACATATTTATATATATTTATACATATTTATTTGTGTGTACATATATTGAACCATACATAACTCTCTCTCTCACACACACATACACACATACACCTCTTCCTTCCTCCTATATTCTCTCCCTGTGTGTAAATATTGTTTCGTTGGTACAGAGAGGAGCGAGGGAGAGTCAAGCAGTGTGTTGGTGGCCGTGATGCAGGAATACAGGCGATCGAGACGAAACTTAAGCGTGAAAATGCCACATAAATTATTAAATCACAGGCGATACGAGAAACTTTTTGCCCCGTATAGCCCCGTCAAGTCCCGTCAAGCCCCGGAAAACATTTTAAAAGCCTAAATATTAAGCTAAGTCTGTTCCTAGCATCTCGAATTGTAACTTTTTCCTCCTTATTCATTCCTAGCCATTTCATTCCTACCCATTCCATTCCAACCCATTTCTATTTCATCTTAACCCATTCCGACCAGTGTTCCGGCCTTGCCCCGCCTTGCCTTGTGTGTGTGTGTGTGTGTGTGTGTGTGTGTGTGCCCCGCCCGCCCCGCCCCGCACTCAACACCCACGCGTAATCCACCAGCTTTTAACGACCACCACACAACTGATACCACGTCACCTCAACACCATGTCATCTGGTATTATTAAACACATGCGTTGTGTAATGTATTAACTGTACTATATTCACTTGTAAGGATGTGAAAGTCATATAATAAACAGTGTTAGGGTACGCGGGCGCTTGTATGCTTATGTAATGTGTATGATATAAGGTAGTGTTTTGATGAGGGCAGGATGCAGACAGGCGGTGCGCGCTGCGGGGCGGGGCGGGGCAGGCAGGCAGTCACCCCACATTTCTCAGTAACCTCACTTGCCCAACGGACTCGTATAACCCCGCCAGACATATCCACAGATAGATATGATGATAAAATCTCATGAAAATATAAAGATACGTGTATATAATCATGTATAACTTATATGCAGACCGTTTTGTGAAGCTGAAATCATTTCTTTAAGTCAGTCGTTTTTCCAAAATCTCATTTTTTCAAAGGACTCGCACAAGCACGCGAGTCATACCAACAGATAGATATGATGCTAAAACTTTATGAAAAGTTAAAGATATATAGATATAATGCTGTATAGCTTAATTATAGGCCATTTTATGAAGCCAAAATCAACCTCTCCGTCAGTTTTCCTCATATTTCTGGTTTATTTTGAACTGATTCATTGCCCCAGTACACCAAAAAGTTGCGTTTTGTCATGATGTATATGTTTCAAGTCATTAAACTTAAGTTCCTAATGGTAAACAAGAGATATTCCACATTTTGTTAGCAGAAACTTAAATCTGGTTGGAAGTGGGAGTAGGGAAGTAGAGGAACTGACGGGGAGGGGTAAGCGAATGGGGGGCTGAGAGGGGGAGTAGGGGCCGGGATGCAGTGACGGGGTGGGGTAAGAAAATGGGGGGCTGAGAGGGGGAGTAGGGGCGGGGATGCAGTGACGGGGTGGGGTAAGAAAATGGGGGGCTGAGAGGGGGAGTAGAGGCGGGGATGCAGTGACGGGGTGGGGTAAGCGAATGGGGGGCTGAGAGGGGGAGTAGGGGCGGGGATGCAGTGACGGGGTGGGGTAAGCGAATGGGGGGCTGAGAGGGGGAGTAGGGGCGGGGATGCAGTGACGGGGTGGGGTAAGAAAATGGGGGGCTGAGAGGGGGAGTAGGGGCAGGGATGCAGTGACGGGGTGGGGTAAGCGAATGGGGGGCTGAGAGGGGGAGTAGGGGCAGGGATGCAGTGATGGGGTGGGGTAAGCAAATGGGGGGGGCTTAGAGGGAGAGTAGTGGGTGGGATGCAGTGACGGGATGGGGTAAGCAAACGGGGGGCTGAGAGGGAGAGTAGTGCTTACCCCACCCTGTC
>JAXIVD010010275.1:12500-13677 GCA_036785275.1 Cancer borealis
AACATTAACCTTATCTAACCTAACCATAACCTTACCTAACCTAACCTAACCTAACCTAACTATAACCTAACCTAACCATAACCTTACCTAACCATAACCTTACCTAACCTAACCTAATCATAACCTTACCTAACCTAACCTAACCTAACCTTACCTAACCATAACCTAACCTAACTATAACCGGTCCTGCAGGAACCCTCGGTAAGCCGCAGCGAGCCCAGTCAGTGCTGAGCAGGGCAGCAGCCGGCTTGGACTCCGGCCTCGGGACTTGCAACAATGGTGATGGTTAGTCAGTCTGGGGCTGCTTTCCCCACAGTTAAGATAGTCACACGAGTTCAGTTTATCACAATATATACTGAAAAAATATGAAATAATAATAATAGCCAAACAAAATTTTTTACATCCCACAAAAAATCTTCCACCTTATTTATTCCACATTCCTCCACTTCCAGCTTGCAGCAACACCACGTACAGTGTGGAGCACGGCCCACACGGACCAGCGGGTCAAGGATTGTGTCATTACTGTCCCGGCATTCTTCAACCAAGCCGAGCCGAGGCCACTACTAACGGCTGCTAACCTAACTGGACTGAAGGTGAGTAGTAGTGGTAGTTATAGTTGTAGTATTAATTTTTTTTTTAATTAATTTATTGAATGATTTTTTTTATTTTTTTTATTTTTGATAAAGATTTTGTTATATATTATTTTTATTATTATTACACACACACACACACACACACACACACACACACACACACACACACACACACACACACACACATTTTTAATCTACTATCCATCAATTTTACATCCACATTCATCCACTTTTAACCACATTCACCCTTTCCCCACACACAAATCCACTTTATATCCACTTTCCACCTATTAATCCACCTTCCCCCCCTAGGCACACTTCCAAGTGGATGACTCCGGACTGCTCCACCCGGCCGGGATGGAAGCAGTATTTGAGAAGGGTGTGGCGGTGGAAGATCCCTCCTCCTCCACACGGAAGGAGGAGGAGGAAGAGGAATCAACACACTCTTGTCTTTTTGCAGGTAAATTTGTGTGTGTGTGTGTGTGTGTGTGTGTGTGTGTGTGTGTGTGTGTTGTGTGTGTGTGTGTGTGTGTGTGTTGTGTGTGTGTGTGTGTGTGTGTGTTCTCAGTGGTTTCATATTGTAT
>JAXIVD010010276.1:0-12500 GCA_036785275.1 Cancer borealis
GCTGGTTTGTGATAAACTAGACTACACTATCTAATCTGGGATGAAGGATACAGGATAGTAAGGGTGAGGGATTCTCCCACCAGCCACGACTGTCAGGAGAGGAAGGCCAACCATGCAATATAAGTAAAAATAAATAAATAAATGCGTGGAATTAGATTAGACTAGCCTATTACTACTGTCACTAACACTACTACCTGGCAAGCGATGTCAGGCCTCTAGCGACGTCCTTCCGAATCGAGATTTTGTAATTACTGTACATTAGAAGGAACTTGCTCAAAGTTTACTATGTTGACGAATAATGTTTTAGTTGCGGAATAGCTTCTAAATATTTGTCCAGTCTATTTTTGAATGTATTAATTGTTTTACTGTCGACGACATTGGCGGGCAGGGCAGGGAGTTCCAAACGTTAACGATCCGATTGAAAAAGAAATGTTTGGCTTCGTTTGATGTGAATCTTTTACCAGTAATCTTAAAGGTATGACGTCTTCTTGTTATATTTGATCGATCAAAAGTAATGTAATCTTCTGCATTGATATTATCAAATCCTTTAATTATCTTGAACATTTCAATTAAATCTCCTCTCATCCTTCGTTTTTCGAGGCTGAATAAGTTTAATTCTTTAAGTCTTTCTTCATAAGGTTTATTTCTCAGCCTTGGAATCATTTTCGTTATTCTACGCTGGACTCTTTCCAGTTTGTCAATGTCCTTTCTGTAATATGGGGACCAGAACTGTACGCAATATTCAAGATGAGGTCGTACTAGTGAATTATGCAGTTTTAATATGACTTTTTCTGATTTATTTTCGAAAGTACGCCCAATAAAGCCGACCAATCTGTTAGCGGTTTTAACTACCTCTGAGCAATGCTGACTGGGTTTTAAATCGTTTGATATTGTGATTCCTAGATCTTTTTCCTTGTTCACTGCAGAAAGTAGTTTTCCATTCATTTGGTACTGAACGTGATCATTATTTCTTCCGATATGTAGTATCTTACATTTATCAACGTTAAATTTCATTTGCCATTTATTGGCCCAAGACGTTAGTCGATCAAGGTCTGATTGTAAGACTTCTCTGTCACTTGTCGAAGTTACTTTACTGGCAATTTTCGTATCGTCAGCGAATTTTGATATTTTGCATGAGATCCCATCATCTATGTCATTAACATATATCAGAAACAAAATAGGGCCAAGTACTGAACCCTGTGGTACGCCATTTTTTACGTTTAACCATTGAGAGGAGACACCGTTTAAGACTACTCTCTGTTTACGTTCAGAGAGCCAGTCCTGAAGCCAATTGTAGATGCTACCAGAGATACCGTGAGTCTTTAGTTTGTTAAGCAATCGTTGATGGGGAACTTTATCAAAGGCCTTTTGAAAATCCAGATATATGATATCTACTGCTCTGCTTTCATCGTACGTGTCAAAAACATTGTGAAAGAAGTCTAATAAGTTAGTTAGACATGAACGTTTATTACGGAAACCATGTTGTGAGGGTTTAATTATATCGTTGTCTTCAAGCAACAATGTTGCAATAATGTTGACTCCAAAAAAAGACCCAAATTGTTGTGCTATGCAGTATGTAATAATTCCTCTTATTAAGGCTTATTTCTTGAAAGGGAAGTGAGACATGTGTGAATTAGTTGTTAATTAAATGCTTATCTGGATGCAAGGAAAGCCAATGATTAAATTGAACTCTTATTATTATTATTATGATCCAGTTCAGCATGTGTGTGTGTGAAACCACCAACCTCAGCTGCATGTTCATCTGGCATTAGGTCTTCAGTATTCAGTATTGGTGTTTATTATAGCTTGAAATACAAAAGTTTTGCACATGAAATGTCATAAACGTGGAATACGTAGGACTTTGCTGACTATTATATTATAATGATTAATTGATTATCCAATGTTATTATCACCAGTACGTCCAGTAGCATAGTAAGAATAGTAACTATTTCTTCATATTACACACACACTCAAGATGCTTCGGCTATTTCATTAACTGATACGGGAATAAGTTTTATAATTATATGTTGAAAGAATGGGATAATACTACTCAAAATTACTCGTATGCGTTTATTATATTTTATTATCCGTATAAATAAGAGAATTAGTGTATAATATTCACCTTCTTCTTATGTAATTATAAAAACAAAATAATTAGAAGCTCTTGAATGTGTGTGAAATATTGAAGAATATGTCCAGAGCAAGTTAGTACAGTACTTCCCTAAGCATGCTATAATTGTTCCAAGTAGGAGAAAAAAGTTGCGATTACGTGCTTGCAGCCAAGAAAAATAATCCTTGAAACACATACATCAGATACTATTTTTCTTCATGTAGTGGAATTGGGTTTAACCCAATTTCAGGAAAAACAAAATAATGGCTACAACTTGTTGATATGAAACTTTATTTATTCATATTTCCTGCATGCTAGGGACTGAACCAAAGGCTTTATTCTTTGATGGAAGCGGATGTGTTATGCTAATGGAGGCTCATTATACAAAAAAAAATATTAATATCTAATTTTGCTTACTTAAGATTCACCAGAAGTTTTATCAAATTACTTAACTATCTAGAAACAAATTATTCAAAGCATTTCTATGTATTGTGTGAAATTTAAGCGTTTCCGTATAATATTGTCCTCGCCTCGGATATTTGAACCCTTCACATTAGCAACAGAACAAAAAGATGCCCAACCTCACAGCCTCAGTACTTGAAATAGTAACATTATCACCTTAGTTGACAGGCTCTAGATTGGGAAGGTTATGTCATTACATATCCAAAGTATTACACATTTGAAGAAAAAAAAAGTGTTTTTATATGATATGGAGATGAACTATTAAGACGGTCCTAGTTGTGATAACCCTTGTTTAAGCATACGTTTTCTATAATGATTCCACACTCCGTTTCCACGTTTCACTGCCTTCCTCGTATTCACCACAAATGCTTCCACCTCACACTGTGAACTGTGCTGCAAAGATGGCTCTCTTTCAACATATTGGATTGATCAAGAACCACATTTTTCATTAAGTTTTATTTTTCATACACTTCAAAATCAAGAAAACTTTTCTTAACGTTATGTTTTGTCAGTAATGATATGACACTAATAAGATGAATACCAGTTAAGAAAAGCGAAGGTGTTTTTTATATACAATTTATTAAGTTGTAAGATTGCGATGAAGTGTGAAGAAGTGTGTGAAGTGTATTGAGATTGCCATCTTCAGCATGTATATGTGTTCACTTAGTGTGTTTTGTACAACCATGTGCCTCATTATTTAGTGTAAAATGCAGCATCTCTCACATGTCTGAATTTAAATGGTGCTTACCAACTATCACTTCCGGATTCAGGAAAAAAGGAGTAGATGGCATTTTCAACAAACAATTTTATGAAAAAAGTCAATAAATTTTTAAATCATTGAATATTTTGTGTGATAA
The DNA here is from genome assembly GCA_036785275.1 of Cancer borealis. Taxonomy (NCBI): domain Eukaryota; kingdom Metazoa; phylum Arthropoda; class Malacostraca; order Decapoda; family Cancridae; genus Cancer; species Cancer borealis. The sequence goes on from JAXIVD010010276.1 coordinate 3,430, forward strand.
TATAATGGGCTGCAGATCAGTGTGAGATATTTGCCAATCATGAGTTTTATGTAGTGTGTGTGTATTTAATATTAATCCAACCATAACATGTCTTTCACTAGAGGGACAAAAGAAATCCAGTGTACGTGCATAAGTTTCTTTCATGTGAGAGGTTGCTGCCGTTCTCAGTGTTGGTGCCCCTCCTTGCCGTGTGTAGAGTCTGCCATATAGTACTTGGGTCCGGTGTAGAGCTTGCTTCCTAATGCATGATATTCCCTCAATTCATGGAAGTGTTGGGATTCACACTAATACGGATTCCAATGCAAGTTACATTCTTGTAAGTAATGCCATGAAAGTGTGATGTAATGTCTCTCATTATGATAGAGAGTTTTGGCAATGTGTGAAATTTGTAAATTTGTCTAAGTGGCACATAATAGCAAACTTCTTTTGAAAATGTTTTGTAATTCTTGCATTAAAGCTTATTGCCATTTAAAGGATGCCTAAATAATAATACAATACGCTGGCACGATGTTTGTGTATATGTAGGGAATTTTTTATATTTTTTATAATGATATAGTTATAAAATCCATTCCAAGTTGCATTGATTGAAATTTTCAATATCAGATGTGCCAAAGACATATTAAGACACTAGTTTCAAAATTTACATTACTATTCATTACATTCATTTATACTTTCATTCTGATCAGACTTCAAGGCGTCATATAGCTGAGTTGTCATACCAAGAAACAATGATCAAAAGTTATTCATTAGTCGGCAAAACGATTTAATCCAGAATTATGAAATGCATAGAAAAAACTTTGTGTATGTGCTGTGATTTTTGATTAGCCACTCGAGTTGTTAGATAAATGGTGTGTCCCTGAAGTATTGGGTAGGTGGGATGACGTTTGCACTGTGTTGGGCGGGCTCCAGGCATGGGAGAGTCAGCTTCAGTTGAACCTGATCAGATAAACTTGACATGTCCTTCATATTAATGTGTATTGGCTTCAAGTGTAGATGCCTTGAGCTGCTGATGTGTTAGTTCTCCCTTTCACTGTCAAGCTGGCCTTTTATATATATTTCTTAGGCACTGTAACTGAATGGCTCATTTTATCTTGTTAATATACATTTGTAATTAACACTATTTTCTTTTTCTCTGTATGGTAACCCTGTCTTTCTAATCTAAATACTTCTACATTTCCTCCCTCTCCAGTTTTTCAAAAGTGAGAGAAAGCAATACATTTCTAGTTTTTAGGCTGTTGCTGTATTTTTTATTATTTTATTTATTTATTTTATTTTTTATTTTTTTCTGCCATTGCTGGTGGAACTTTATATTTTTAACTTTTAACTGTCATGTATGGTATTTCCTAAACCACTCGACAGGAGAATATACATGTTCTTGAGAGTTAGAACATAATAATTGGACATAAGATGCATGAAAAGTATGCATGTTATTTAATATTTGATGTAGTTACATACCATTGCATCAATTTTTTACATGTCTATCTTTGTCAGTGCTATGATAAAAAAAATTCTTCTATCCCTGTTGGGTTTAAAATGGGATTACCAGAGTGTGTATAAAGTATTATGGCTTGATGTTCAAAGCTCACGGTATTCTACTATATATATACTACCTCAGCCTTTAACATGCTAAGCACAATATTCATAAGTTTGGACATAGGCTCTAAATAGTTTCAGAACTAAATGACCAAATTGAACCTTTTTCAAGTTTAGTAATCCACATGCAGATTATGGAAGCTTTATCCATAATAATATTTTGGTCTAGTGAAAGGAAGTAATTGTATGGCACTGCTGGCACTACTGCTGCTGCTGCTGTTGCTGTATTTGGCGTTCAGACTCCACTACATCATGTTATGGGAAAACTTACCTTATCTAACTTGTGTTCTTTTAGCCACCTTCTGCACCAACTAATGCCATTATGTAATGGCTTTGTGTCACTATTGGAAATATTAATGTAATCCACTAAACATACAGGATTATTGTGCTATTGGAACTACGGATCATTGCTGAAAATTGATTAAGGTGTAGAAGGTGTGGCCACAAGTGAAATTGAGGAAGGACGCAGAGTGACATAGTGAGAAACCTTTAATTTTTATTCATATCTATATTTTGATGAGCAGAGAGAGAGCCAAGTGTCAAGATGTAGTTATGTATAAATATTGTGAGATGTGGTAGGATGACTTTATCTGTCTTGCACGGTACCTGTAGTGGTTTGTTTGTGACCCCAATTCTGCTTGTGTGCTGTCTTCGGGTCACCTCCTCAAGTTGTGGTGGAGTCAGTGTGGTGTGGCGGCTCAGGTTGAGGTCAGATCACCTTACCTTTGTTGAGTCACTCCAAATAAACCTTTACTGATGGAAAAATTAGATGCTCAAATAAATTAAAGTTATTATTTAGTTTAAAAAAAGATTAATAATATACAGTGTTTGAAAGTAGGACTAATTTTACAAATCTCGACCAATTTCCGAGGTAGAAATTATTTTCAGAAGTGTTATAATTTTTAATGTGGATATCATGTCATAAAACTACAATAATCTCCCAAGAAACATTATCATTTCACACTCTTCAAACCAAAAAATATTAAACATTAAAAATAATTACAACATACATATTGATATTTACAATTTCAGTATAGAACTCTACCCTCTCATTACCACTAATTATCCTTTTAATGAGTTGTTCAAGCCCATAATTGTGGAGTCATTTATCTGTACACTATTTCATCACCATTGCCGCCACACACACACGACCGAGGGCCCTATGTTACCTACCATCACTTCATTACATGCTCAATTAAACACTATTATTTTGGCACCTCTAACTAACAGTATTTAGAACTAGATTTATGATACAGAATTTCTCATTTCTGTTAACCGACCAATGGGTTGCCAAATAATTATCTTGTATTTATTCATGCCTTCATTGTGGTGACAAAGAATTCTGATAAAAAAGCATTCATTGTAAAATTGATCAATATTATTACAATAAATGCAATCATGCTTCAAAGTATATTTTTTTCTAAATATATATAATTTTCATAGTTCTCAGGAATTGTCAATCAAGATTTACTTCCCCCATTGACTTGTGCAGATGACTTACCTTTATAGGATCAACATTCTACATACACTAAACATTACCTTTTATAGGATCAACACTACGTAAACATTACCTTTTATAGGATCTACACTATACAACATTAAACATTAGGTAAGATGACATAAGGGCCCCGTCCCCAATAATCTGCCTTGTAGTACAAATGTGCATTTTGTATTTCAGCTAAATTCACTTAACTAATTTCCATATATATATATATATATATATATATATATATATATATATATATATATATATATATATATATATATATATATATATATATATATATGAACACATAATTATGAGCAAACAATGGAATGGTGTATTGTAGGTTTGTCCTCCACCTATTAGACTGATCATTGTTCTGAAAACCCAAGGCTTTTGTCCTTTTCAAACTGGAGCATGCAGGGAAAAGTGTTGCAGACCTATTACTACTACTATTACTATTACTATTATCAAGACATCTATTACAATACAGGTTGACTATCAATAATCCGGCATGAACAAACCCCTAATTCTGAGTACAGCGCTATCAAAACATAAACAAACAGCGCCTCCTGAAAACAGTGATGCGTCAACTCTGGAAATTTGAAACTGTGCTCTGAAATTCATGCCGAAAAACTGGAATATTGATTGCCGGATTATTGATAGTCAACCTGTACTATTTACCAATGACTTCATTACACAAAACTATCCACATTTCAATGGCTTATAATTACATAAAGGTAACTGAATTCTTTTTAATAACATTTAGTGTTTGTTATATTTTTGTATTTACACTTTTTTGTTTATTAATTCAAGAAGTTTTGCATTTATCAACCCTGTGTGCTCTTTCCCCTTTAATCTGCATAGTTATATTCACACTACAAACATGATGAGACATAAGTAGCAAAGGATGACTAAATAATTTTTATACAGGTTGACTATCAATAAACCAGCAATCAATATTCCAGTTCCATTAGTTTTCCAGCATGAAAACATAAACATAAATAGCGCCTCCCAAAAACAGTGGCGTGTCAACCTGGGAAATTTGAAACTGTGCTCTGAAATTCATGCCGGAAAACTGATGGAACTGGAATATTGATGGCCAGATTATTGATAGTCAACCTGTATATTCCTCCTCTTTTAGAGATTCATCAATATAAATAGTCTCATATATTCCTTTGCATAGGACACAACTATACCCAAGGGCGCTGGCATTAGGCGACACCACCTTTAACATGAAAATAAGCCGTTGAGTTAGTAGGTAAGGCAACGCACCCGAGAAGCGAGGACGCAGCGATTCCAAGAAGAGAGAACACGGGTAGCGGGAGGGACATGGGAGGAGGATTGGAGGAGGATGGGAGGGGAGTGGAAGGAGGATGGGAAGGGAGTGGGAGGAGAATGGGAGGGAGTTGGAAGCTCGCATATCATGAAGCTTTAGTGAAGGGAGTGTGCTTCCTCACCTGTGCCTCTCCTTTCCTCCAGGTGACGCTACGTTTCCTACTCTGTGTGTGTGTGTGTGTGTGTGTGTGTGTGTGTGTGTGTGTGTGTGTGTGTGTGTGTGTCCTCCGTGTATGCTGTCATCACGCGTAACATTCAATTTGCATCTATATCCTATTAACGCAATATGATGTTTACACTTGAATTGTTCACTATCATCATCATATTAGTTTTGGGCTGTGTTGGTCTCGCTCTTTTTTTTTAAATTAATCTCTGGCAAGGAAATATTACTTAAGCGGCGAGCATTGTGTCTCATGCCAGAAGTGTTCGCGCTCGTTCACTGCCGCTCAACGTAAACAGAGTGAAGTGATGGCAGCGCGCAGCTGCATAGTTATATTCACACTACAAACATGATGAGACATAAGTAGCAAAGGATGACTAAATAATTTTTATACAGGTTGACTATCAATAAACCAGCAATCAATATTCCAGTTCCATTAGTTTTCCAGCATGAAAACATAAACATAAATAGCGCCTCCCAAAAACAGTGGCGTGTCAACCTGGGAAATTTGAAACTGTGCTCTGAAATTCATGCCGGAAAACTGATGGAACTGGAATATTGATGGCCAGATTATTGATAGTCAACCTGTATATTCCTCCTCTTTTAGAGATTCATCAATATAAATAGTCTCATATATTCCTTTGCATAGGACACAACTATACCCAAGGGCGCTGGCATTAGGCGACACCACCTTTAACATGAAAATAAGCCGTTGAGTTAGTAGGTAAGGCAACGCACCCGAGAAGCGAGGACGCAGCGATTCCAAGAAGAGAGAACACGGGTAGCGGGAGGGACATGGGAGGAGGATTGGAGGAGGATGGGAGGGGAGTGGAAGGAGGATGGGAAGGGAGTGGGAGGAGAATGGGAGGGAGTTGGAAGCTCGCATATCATGAAGCTTTAGTGAAGGGAGTGTGCTTCCTCACCTGTGCCTCTCCTTTCCTCCAGGTGACGCTACGTTTCCTACTCTGTGTGTGTGTGTGTGTGTGTGTGTGTGTGTGTGTGTGTGTGTGTGTGTGTGTGTGTCCTCCGTGTATGCTGTCATCACGCGTAACATTCAATTTGCATCTATATCCTATTAACGCAATATGATGTTTACACTTGAATTGTTCACTATCATCATCATATTAGTTTTGGGCTGTGTTGGTCTCGCTCTTTTTTTTTAAATTAATCTCTGGCAAGGAAATATTACTTAAGCGGCGAGCATTGTGTCTCATGCCAGAAGTGTTCGCGCTCGTTCACTGCCGCTCAACGTAAACAGAGTGAAGTGATGGCAGCGCGCGAACCATTGCGGGCTTGTCATTAAGGCAGATGAGAGCCAACCGAAACATTATGAATACCCTCCCTCACTCCCTTCCTTTCTCTCCCAACTCCCTTCCTTTCCCCCTCTAACATTTCTCTTCCCCCTTCCCCTCCAAACCCCTCAAAGCTTACACATAAAATGCATGATTACACACACACACATGCGTGCCGAGGGGAGGCATTACAAACATAGGTGAGGGTGAGGGTGAGGGTAAGGGGAATGGGGTGGGATGTGAGGTTTTGAGGGATGGGTGGGTGGACGTTAATGATGAGGTGTGGAGGCGTGTCGGATACTATCCTTTTTATACCACATTTTTTAAAATTTATGAAAGTCAGCGCTGGTTAGAGAAAAACATGTCAATAGAAGCTCCTACAGTGATTCTAAAGTGATGAAATGTTTCTTGTGTGTTGTATAGAGTTTGAACTTAACTTAACATGTGTCCTAATGTACCACTTCTGCTTGAGTCATAATTAGAACTTGGTGATTTTCAAGTTGTCGAGCAAATTATAGGAAAGAAGAAACGAACATGAATCCTTACAAACACATTTTACATCCAATCTTTAACCACCATGAGGTTCGGACAGAAAAACGCACCAACCCTCAGTAGAGTCAAGTGGAGAACACGCGTAAATTGGCCCCATTAATAAGTTTTCAGTTTAGTTTCTCTTACACTTACAGGCAGTTCAATTTGGTAGTCATTAACGGAGGGTCTGAAGGCTACTGATGTCCTGTCGAGGCAGCGCGACGCACCTGCCTCCTCACCTCCAAAACTGAGGCAGAGCTGCACACTATTGGACTCAGTGACATAGTATGCTATTCACTCTACCTGACAGGCATCCCAATTTTCTTTATTTGAGATTATGAAATGTATTTGCTTATGTATTTCTCTACTTGTCCACCTAGCTGTGTTTTTATCGATGTATATATTTATCTAGCTTTCTGTATCATAATAGTGTGTTATAGGTGTTAATTGGAGTAGGTTATTTATCCTTCAGTCCTCTATAAGGCCTCGCTGCCCTTTGTACTCTAGTGGAAGATGCAGCACGATGGACACGACGATGAAGAAGGTAATAGTTCACCATGACGAATACTTCAAAACAACTACAGACAAAATCAAGGAAAGATGTAAACTGTTGTGAGCTGAAGCCTGATATTCTGACCTGTCTTCCACCACACTTCACCTCTTAAACCACACGGGAGCAATTTTTGATGTTCAGCGCCTTGTAGTTCACTGAAAAGTTTGCCTCTTCCCTTGGCATCGTGCTGAGGCGTCTCCCCGGGAAACTTGAACGTCGATATATTCCAGCAACACGAAGGGAATACAAAGGAAATATTTTTCAGAATATTCCTAAAACTTCTCCGCTCGACCTCGCGTCCTGAAACTATTTATTGTATGGAAGGAAGGTGAGTCGCAGCAGGGCGAGGACAGGTTACGTTCAGTTAGTTGTGGAAAGCGTTGCATTTTAATAACCATGAAAAAAAAATAGTATTACTTCACAGGAGAAATTATGACGCTTGTTTTAGTTACTGGCAAACTAAACTCTGTAATATAGTAATAAAATGGAAAACTGTAAATACTTGTCATAACTAGACTTACAATTCAAGGCAAGAATATTTTACTATGTTTTGGTTCATATATTCAGGCTAGAAAAAGACACGGCAGATAAGCGAAGAAAAACCCAATATTGAATACTAATTTTCTCCTATAAAACGACAACAACAACAATGAACCGTTTCTTCCCCCACTAATATTCATCACAAAATCCACGTTTCATCCTTCTACAAACGTGATAATATTCCTTTCTCACTTTCCCTGCGAGCTTACATAAAAATGAGCGTTGTTTACGGTAGAAAACTAATTATTTCTATCCTTTTCCTGCACGGTTAGTTAAGTAATAGCCAGTCATCAGCAAACAACAACCAGAAAAACACAACACAAAGGTCTCCTAGGATGTGTATATTCCTGTGTATTTCTCTACCCAATCCTGTCCTTTCTTTTCCTCCTGTTATGGCACTCACCTGTCTCTTGGCCGTGTGTGTGCTGTCACTACTACATTCACACGACTCATCTGGCAACGAGAAACAAACTAAGGAATTGAGAGTAAACAAAAAAATATAACGTTGTATCGATCTTTATATTGCACTGTATAATTGGACATTGTTAGAAGGGAAATCAAGCGTCATCCTGTCCATGCTGTATGAGTTAGGCTGAGGACCAGGTGTATATGAGAGGTAGAGGCGTACATGCATGATAGAAAAGCGTCTGCCATTAGAGTCTACCTGGAATTTATGGGTTTTTTTCCCAACAGAATAGTTCACCTGGCTAATGATTGAAGTCCAGGTGGATGGATATTTACCTGAGCCAAAATTCCGTGTTTGAGCTGACGCACCACAAAGGAAGGAAAGAAGGAATGCTGGTTTTTGATGCGAGGAAGAAAATTTATGTATATTGTTCGTGGTTACATTCCCGAGGCTTCTCTTGAATTTGTTATGTTGTCTTGTTAAAGGTATTATTCAAAGGCGCAGGGCAGGGCAGTACACACACACACACACACACACACACACACACACACACACACACACACACACACACACACACACACACACACACACACACACACACACACACACACACACACACATTTAATATTCACGCCGCCTGCCCGGGAGCATCATTACCTTGGTGGGGTTTTTCGCAGCAAAACAATTAATTTACACCAAATACTCAGCTCGGTGCTTAAAATAGAATCACTGATGCAGACTTCCTCCTTGTGGTGGTGGTAGTGATGGTGGTGGTGGTGGTGGTGGTGGTGGTACAGTAACAGGAAGAAACATTGAGTAGTTATGTTACGCACGTTTTCTGTATTTGTTTTAAGGGAAATTATGAAATACTGTTTTAAAACTGAATATTTCATAATTTTAGTTTCGCGTTATTATTTTTTTTTTAGTTAACATGTTTAAGAGAGGAACATATAATTTAACAGCTTGGTTTTTATGATTTCGGTAAATATTTTTGGTGTCACACTTATGGTACGAGTTGCAACGATTTCATTATAATCATAACTGGTAAGAAGGTTCTGAGCTTATCAATCAAAGGCTGAGGAAGAGTGACATGGAAATATTTTTTTTCTTCACTTAAACTTACTATATTTATGTTGAGAGTTGTACTTGATGAATGAACATGAAGAGAGCAAGAG
>JAXIVD010010277.1:5000-13674 GCA_036785275.1 Cancer borealis
TTTTTTTTTATACATCGTGTTTTTTTGAGTGAAAGTGTAGACGAAAAAGAGTATGTATTTTTTTGTTATATAATTTAAGAGGGAAGTATTTTTTTTGTTAATTTTAAGCATCACTTCCTGGAATTTTTATTTTAAGTGTGGAGATGTAAGATAAATTTATATTAATTTGGGTGGGTGGGACTTTCTCTTTACTTGTGTGTGGGTATGTGTGTGTGTGTGTGTGTGTGTGTGTGTGTGTGTGTGTGTGTGTGTGTGTGTGTGTGTGTGTGTGTGTGTGTGTGTGTGTGTGTGTGTGTGTGTGTTAATTTTCCCCTGAGTTGCCAAGCGTTGAGTGTAATGTTTGTGGCGGTGATAATGTGTCTTTATTAGATAACGACCTGGCAGGCTTGACCCTCTCTTCCTCCTCTTCCTCCTCTTCCTCCTCCTCCTCCTCCTCCTCCTCCTCCTCCTCCTCCTCCTCCTCCTCTTCCTCTTGATTATCTTAACTTTTCTTTTCCTCCTCCTCCTCTTCTCAACAATTTACATTTTATAACTTTTTTTGTACTCCTCCTTCCTTTTTTTTTTATCTTCCGCCTCGTTCTCTTCTTCCGTCATGCATTACGTGTTGTCTTCCCTCTTCTCTCTCCTCTGGTTGTTCTTTCTGTATCTTGTCCTGTCTGTGTTTCCTTGACAGGCTTGTGCTCAGTGTAAGATTGGACAAGATTAGAGTTCCATCTTCTACCTCACTCCTCCTCCTCCTCCTCCTCCTCCTCCTCCTCCTCCTCCTCCTCCTCCTCCTCCTCCTCCTCCTCCTCCTCCTCCTCCTCCTCTTCCTCCTCCGCGTCAACAGCACGGACAGCCTCGGGGTCAGCTGGGTTTGGGGAATTACCGAGGATTGCAAAGGAGGCCCGAGTCTGTCCCAATCGTGATGAACAAAAAATGAAACTATAAAATCGTTAGCGTCATAACATCAAGTTTCGCTCGTTGAGGAGTGTGTGTAGATTGTGTTATTGTTTTGGGCTCCACATAACACGTCTCGAACATGTCAATGACCGTATTTTTTTTCCCATCCTTTTATTTATTTGTCTTTCTAATGGTAATATAATATGTCTTTGGACGTGTTATTTGAGAAAGGTTTCCTCTACTCTGACGTCCCTCTGTAACCCTGTAATCCTGCCTGGCCTCCTCCTCCTCCTCCTCCTCCTCCTCCTCCTCCTCCTCCTCCTCCTCCTCCTCCTCCTCCTCCTCCTCCTCCTCCCTCAGCCTCCGCTCGCCCTATCATTTCTCACAACAAACACGGCTGCGTCGGTTACCAATAATGCAAATGTTGACAGTCTCCACTCGCCTCTCCATCCATCTGGAGGCGCGCGGGGATACGTCACCGCTGCCAGACCCGCCAACACAACACAACACACCCTCGCCCACCCCGCCCCGCCCCGCCTCGGCTGGGCGGGGCGGGGTGGGGCGGGGCGGGGCGGCGTGGGAGCGTGACACAAGCGGCTGAAGGTGATGGGTAGCCTCTATCCAGCATCGTGTTATCGTCGGAAGTGTGCGGGAGAGGCTGAGGGAGACCCGGTGCTGCTGACGCGGGAACGTTGGCTGCCCTAACGCGCTGACGGAGTAATGACAGAGTTGTACGTAATTGTGGGTAATTTCACCTCTCGGGCTGAGCTGCGGCGGCGACCCAGCGGCCGGCCTCGTCTCCATCCGTTGGCCTCGTCTCCTTACAGCCTTGTCCTCGTTCACTTTTTCACTCACGATAATTTCTGATCGTCGTATTGTGTTACTTTGGCCTCGAATGTATACCTCCTCCTCCTCCTCCTCCTCCTCCTCCTCCTCCTCCTCCTCCTCCTTTCCTTCGTAAGGGCCAGTAGGCCTGTTGCTGTTTGTTCTTCCTATGTGTTCCTCCTCCTCCTCCTCCTCCTCCTCCTCCTCCTCCTCCTCCTCCTCCTCCTTTTACCAACGTGACATCTCATCAAGACTTCACTTAGCATTTCTACGTACAAACCACTTTTTTTTCCCAGTGTATATCAATCCTATGGAGAAGTTTAAACCTGAAACTCTTAATATACCAACACACCTTCAGATACACATGGAGGGAGGGAGACGCGTAGTGGCAGGCAGGGAGGCAGGAGGGGTGAGAGGGGGGGAGGGAGGGGAGGGGATGGATGAGTGATGCTGAGACAAGTACAAGGTTTCCCAAATGTAGTGTGACCTTGAGGTGTACAGAAGGTCCAGACAGGCGGAGGCTGAGTCGTCATAGCGTAATGATAGTGTCTCAGTGTCCTCCGTCTGCCTTACCTGTCTAATTTCTCCTCTTCCTCCCTTCCCCTCTCTCCTCTTCCTCCTGCTCCTACTCTTCCTTTACCTGGAGAGAGATACACCTGCCTTACGTATACCTTGCTCTTCCTAATTTGTGTCATTCATCTCCTACTTTTGCCTTCTGTCACCCCATCCCGCAGCAGCGTTCACCTTCACTCCTCATTAGCTTTCTCTAACTAGCTCCACCTGCCTCACTCATCCTTCCTCGTGCTACGCCCACACCCTCAGGTATCTTCCTCCCCTCTCCCTCTCCCTTCCCTTACGCCCCTTGCCTCCATAACCTCACTCATCTCCTCCTGATAGTTAAACCTTCCTTCCCTCCCTCCTAAACCACCCACCACTCTCCTCCTTCCCCTCCTTCCCTTCCCCTCCTCCCTTCCCCTCCCCTCCACACCCGCGGCAGGTAACACTAACCCCCATAACTCTACAATCACTGTCAAATTACCTCCACCAGCTGACCAGAAATTCTCTCCTTCAAGTCGTCAGAGTAGTAAGGAAACACCTCTTTCGACGGACCCTCCAGCCTACGTCTTCCTCTCTCCTCCCTCCTTTCCTCCTTCCTTCTCTCCAGCCACGTTCCTCCTTCCATAACACCTGTAAGAGAAATCACTTAAATCACAGGTGTAGAAATGTCATACCGAGTCCCTAAGATGTGTTTTTCTTCTTCTTCCTTACCTGGTGTTGATTAGGGAGGAGTTTCATTACCTGGTTGTTAATTGGAGGCGTGGACAGGTGTGTGATTTTTTAATTTTTTTTTATTCGTAGCCTTTAGTTGGTGGTGTTTGTAAGTCCTTTCTGTGTGTGTGTGTGTGTGTGTGTGTGTGTGTGTGTGTGTGTGTGTGTGTGTGTGTGTGTGTGTGTGTGTGTGTGTATGTGTGTGTGTGTGTGTGTGTGTGTGTGTGTGTGTGTGTGTGGTGTGTGTGTGTGTGTGTGTGTGTGTGTGTGTGTGTGTGTGTAGTAATAAAGAAAGAACCACCACCACCACCACCACCACAATGCTCCCAGACTGATCTAACCGCAGCGGATGTGAGCTGGTCAACTAATGCATGTAATTGTAGAGATAACTTAGAATTACGCGGATTTTGTGGTAATAAACATCTATCGCTCACCACCACCACCACCACCACCACCACCACCACCACCACCACTACTATTACCACATTCTCTTCTTAACAATTACCAATCTTAGCAATACATTAAAAAAAAAACTTAATCACCTCATACAGCAAATATACAACACAATATGCAAATTAGGAGTTAATTATAAACAAAACCAAAAAATATATACTTATGAGAGAAAAAAATTGTGATGAAAAAATTTTGAGACGTTATAATTAATACCAGAAATATCAAACTCTTCCTCTCTCCCTTTGTGGATCTTCCCTTAGCACCCTACCTTAACACCCTACCCTTAGCACCCTACCCTTAGCACCCTTCCCTTAGCACCCTACCCTTAGCACCCTACCCTTAGCACCCTACCCTTAGCATCCTACCCTTAGCACCCTACCTCAGCACCCACCCTTAGGACCCTACCCTTAGCACCCTACCCTAGCACCCCATCCTTAGCACCCTACCCTTAGCACCCTACCCTTAGCACCCTACCCTTAGCACCCTACCCCTAGCACCCTACCCTTAGCACCCTATCCTTAGCACCCTACCCTTAGCACCCTACCCTTAGCACCCTATCCCCTATCCTTAGCACCCTACCCTTAGCACCCTACCCTAGCACCCTACCCTTAGCACCCTTCCCTTAGCACCCTACCCTTAGCACCCTACCCTTAGCACCCTACCCTTAACATCCTTCCCTTAGCACCCTACCCTAGCACCCCATCCTTAGCACCCTACCCTTAGCACCCTACCCTTAGCACCCTACCCTTAGCTCCCTACCCCTAGCACCCTACCCTTAGCACTCTATCCTTAGCACCCTACCCTTAGCACCCTACCCTTAGCACCCTATCCTTAGCACCCTACCCTTAGCACCCTACCCTAGCACCCTACCCTTAGTACCCTTCCCTTAGCACCCTACCCTTAGCACCCTACCCTTAGCACCCTACCCTTAGCACCCTACCCTTAGCACCCAACCTTAGCACCCTTCCCTTAGCACACCCAGCACGTGCCCAGCTGTTCGCTCTGCCACACCTGGGAGTTACCTGTGAAAAAGAAATTGTTCATACGAAATATTTAAGCGGCCAATAGCGTCAAATTACAGGTTTGGGGGCAACGTATGGGTGAAGGAGTGGCCACCGCCCTACACCCACACCCACACCCACACCCACACCTCTACCCTCCACCCACGCCTCTCTATGGGTCTGGTGCCTCTCTCTTATAGATTACTGAATATTGGATCCTGTATCTCATTATATATGGACGGAAAACCCAACGCGATTATTTTTTTTCAACTTATGTTATTGATTCTCTTCTGTTTCTTTTTGCATTTTTTTTTGTTCGTGTGTGTGGTTTTTTTTTGGTGTGTGTGTGTGTGTATGTTTCTTTTGTTAATGTATGTACGTACGTGTGAATGGGTGAGGTTTGTTATGTATGTGTGTATGTATTTTGTGTATGCATTTATATGTATGTATGTGTATTGATTATTGTTATCATTAGTTTCAATAAGTATTCTGTTATTCGTCATTTGTACACACACACACACACACACACACACACACACACACACACACACACACACACACACACACACACACACACACACACACACAACACACGAGGGCCCTGGAGGGTTGAGGGAGGGGGGGAGGGGAAGGAAGAAAGGTAAGCTCACAGGTATAATGAACAGGTAATTTCGGTCACATTCATCATAGGAGATAAATACACCAGACTGTTTAGCGACAGAGAGAGAGAGAGAGAGAGAGAGAGAGAGAGAGAGAGAGAGAGAGAGAGAGAGAGAGAGAGAGAGAGAGAGAGAGAGAGAGAGAGAGAGAGAGAGAGAGAAGAGAGAGAGAGAGAGAGAGAGAGAGAGAGAGAGAGAGAGAAAAAAAAGAGAGACTAAACATGTTTCTCAATTGTCTTATATGTGTCACGCTTCACTAACTTATTTGGAATTGATATTTATAAAAAAAGAAGCCATATATTGTTTTTGTTAATAGTGTAATGTAGTTTATGAATCAGCCATATATTCACACACTCCCTCCCACCCACCCCAAACCCCTCCCTCCAACCCCCTCACCATCCCCCCCTTTCCCCTGAGATAGAAATAGTTAGTATGCTGTGGAGTATAAGAATAAAGTAGTGAATGGAGTGACGTTTTCCTGTGGACTCATCTTCGTGGTTTTAATAGGTGTTCAAATGAGTGTACGTGTGTGCGTGTGTGTGTGTGTGTGTGTGTGTGTGTGTGTGTGTGTGTGTGTGTGTGTGTGTGTGTGTGTGTGTGTGTGTGTGTGAGACAGGTCTTGCAGATGTCTCTTTACTGTTTTCCCTTAAATTTAGAGGAAAGTTGAGGGGAAAATCTCACGTTTCTGTAGTGAAAATGTGAAATTTCTAAAGTCATCTATATAAAAATAAAATAATTTCCTTCATTAAGAGTCGTTATATATATATATATTAGAAACTTTTTATGAAATCTTTTAGTATTTTTTCTCACATAAAAAAATGAGAATTAGCTAATTTCTTATCAGGTTTATTGCGATAATTTTTTTTTCACATAGAGAAAATATCGTGGGAATCAATTAAATTTAGATTCACAGAAATTACAGTCCGTTATTAAATACATTAGTAATCATTATCTCCCTCCCTATTACTCCCCTCACGGTACTTTATTACCTACAACACTCATTACTTGATAGATTATAACACACATTTTTATACCATTTCTAATACACTCTCACACTATTTATATATTCCCTTCCACACCTATTCTTCTTTATTCTTATCTTCCTCTTATTCCTTCTTTTCCTATGGCCTTCTTTCTCCCTTTCGCAATGTTCTCCTGTTCCCTTCTCTCTCCATGGACCTCTACTCCTCCCCGCCCACTCCCTCCCCACTCCCCACTCCAGCTGGTTTGCATGTCACGTGAATAGAGGTGGTGTGTTAGGTGCTGAGCGTTACTCGGCGCAGAACTTTTAGTGTCATCATGAGCGCGATGTAACGCCTCACCTGTGTAGCTCATTCATCATAGTCAGTGTTACGTGACGGTGTGTGTGTGTGTGTGTGTGTGTGTGTGTGTGTGTGTGTGTGTGTGTGTGTGTGTGTGTGTGTGTGTGTGTGTGTGTGTGTGTGTGTGTGTGTGTGTGTGTGTGTGTGTGTGTGTGTGTGTGTGTGTGTGTGTGTGTGTGTGTGTGTGTGTGTGTGTGTGTGTGTGTGTGTGTGTGTGTGTGTGTGTGTGTGTGTGTGTGTGTGTGTGTGTGTGTGTGTGTGTGTGTGTGTGTGTGTGTGTGTGTGTGTGTGTGTGTGTGTGTGTGTGTGTGTGTGTGTGTGTGTGTGTGTGTGTGTGTGTGTGTGTGTGTGTGTGTGTGTGTGTGTGTGTGTGTGTGTGTGTGTGTGTGTGTGTGTGTGTGTGTGTGTGTGTGTGTGTGTGTGTGTGTGTGTGGTGTGTGTGTGTGTGTGTGTGTGTGTGTGTGTGTGTGTGTGTGTGTGTGTGTGTGTGTGTGTGTGTGTGTGTGTGTGTGTGTGGTCTCTTTTTCCTCTCCCATTCACTCCTCTTCTTATTTAAGCTCAATTTACAGCATAATTGACCCGTTTCTGTCCATTCTGGTTCTTCCTCTTTGTAACATCATCATCATTTGTAATAAACTTCCTTCAGAAAAAAAAGAATTATTTAGATTACTTCAACAAATTCATTTATTTTCCTCTTCTTTCCGTCAAATTTTACCTCTTCCTTCTCTCTGTTATACACTCTTTCCTGCATCCACCCACCCCTCACCCACCCACCCACTCACTCACTCACTCACTCACTTAACCGTATCCTGTTTCCTCACATCCTCACCTTTCACCATTCACCTATTTTTCTATCGTATCCACTATTTCTATCTTTTATACAATTTTCTTTATCTTTTCTTGTGTCTTCAATCATCATTTATTTACTTTATATAACGTTACTATCATCTATCTTCTTGTCTATTCCGTGTGTGTGTGTGTGTGTGTGTGTTGTGTGTGTGTGTGTGTGTGTGTGTGTGTGTGTGTGTGTGTGTGTGTGTGTGTGTGTGTGACAAGCATGATACGTGCGTCACGCTTTCCTCCTTTGATCTAGTGCTTGAGAGAGAGAGAGAGAGAGAGAGAGAGAGAGAGAGAGAGAGAGAGAGAGAGAGAGAGAGAGAGAGAGAGAGAGAGAGAGAGAGAGAGAGAGCGAGCGAGGGAGGGAGGGAGGGAGGGAGGGAGGGAGGGAGGGAGGGAGAGAGAGAGAGAGAGAGAGAGAGAGAGAGAGAGAGAGAGAGAGAGAGAGAGAGAGAGAGAGAGAGAGAGAGAGAGAGAGAAGGGTTTGAGTCAACCATAATCGTCTTTATAAAAACTTATTCTATTATTATCATCTTTATTAGCGTGATCTTGGTCACCTTATATATGTATGATATTATATTATTGTGTCGCAAAATAGAATAAGTTAAAAATAAAAATATGGGATATCTTACTATTCCTTTTCTATCTTTAGTAGTTATTGTGTTTTAGTAAATAATTTATGTATATCTATATATCCTCTCAGTATGTACTTCCTCACACACACTCACTCTCTTCTCTTTCTCCCTTTCCCCATGCATACATACCTTGACTACCTTGACCCTCACATCCTCCTCTCTCTCTCTCTCTCCCGCAGTATAAAGCCGCAGCCCAAGGAAGGACAAACAAAGAGTAACCCGTCCAAGAGGCATAGAGAACGCCTCAACTCTGAACTTGACAACCTCGCTGGGCTTCTTCCCTTTGAACAGAATATTATCTCCAAACTCGATCGACTGTCCATCCTTCGTCTCTCCGTCTCCTATTTACGAACCAAGAGCTACTTCCAGGGTGAGTACTGCTTGTGTGTGTGTGGGGGGGAGGGAGGTGTAGCTGCTCCAAAGGAAATGTCATAAGAAAAAAAAAAACCCCACTGAACTTGAACAAAATAACAAAGTCCTTCATGAAATAGAGAAGAACATGGAACAGAAAACGCTTTGCCACCAAACCAACGGAAATTAATAAAGTTGAAATTATTATTAGTGAGACAGGAATATGAATGACTGCTTAGACAGAATCCCCCCCAAAAAACAGTACCACTACCACTACTACCACTACCACTACCACCACCGCTATTAAATAACTAATACCACCCCACTCACACGTTCCTTCCTTCCTTCCTACGCCATGATTCATTACTCTGACACAGGAAATGGAAGTAGCATTATTCACGGTTTTCATAAGTTATGTGACGATTATTAGTGTTTTCCTT
>JAXIVD010010278.1:0-12500 GCA_036785275.1 Cancer borealis
GGGTGTATACGTGCATGCGTGCGGGTTCCTCACTAACTTAACTCTAAACTCCTCCTTCCTCCCTCCCGTTTAGGCTTCAGGGTGTTGTGTCTTGCAGTCATCCGTTCTTCCTTCATAAATAGCTGATTATATTTATGGTTCCTCCCAAGCTAAGCCGTTACATAAAGTGTGTTGTCTGGTGTTTTGACGCCCTTGAGGAAAGAGTGTACCAGGGTGAGGATGAGGGAAAGATAGTGTTTAGGGTATTTCATTAACGCTTTATAACCTGTCTGCGTGTTGGGCCAGGTGATGCAGGGTCTAGAAGGATAGTTTAGCTCGTATATACAAAGTGCTATGAATGATCTCCGTATTAGGTGAAGTAAAGGAAGGTTTGTAAGATCAGTTGTGTTTCTTGTACGAGGGAAGGAAAGTGTTGTGTGTATATTGTAAAGAAGTGAGGTTTTTGGAAGGTTACTTAGATGAAAGGTCTTTACGTATAGATGATAAATAGTATAGTGTTGAGAAGGTAAGGTTACGTATCTTTGTATAGATCTTATAACACAAGCTTTGACAGACTAGTTATATATTTCGTAAAGTTTAGAAAGTCTGTATGTGTAGTATTTGCAAGAGTAGTTATGTCATATTTCGTAAAGGCTGAAAAATACTACGTAGGACCCACAAAAAATAGGGGGTTTTGGGAAGTTGAAGTAGTCAATATTTTCTTTCGCAAAGGATGGAAAGTCTCAAGGTATCGATCCGCAGCAGAACAGCACACAGCACAGCACAGCACAGCACAGCACAGCACAGCACAGCACGCGGGGACGAACCAGGCGGTGAAAGTGTGTTGTGTTGTGCAAGATGCTGTCGTCGCCTAAGACTGGTGTTTGTTTAGCTTTGAAACGGAGACTTGAGTGGCCGAAGGAGGGAGGGTGATCGGGCCAGCTGATGTAATTTCCCACAACCACCCATCTCACCCCTCACTCTCCCCCCCTTCACCCCTCCTCACCCACAGCAGATCAAGGCAATGTGCAGGGAGGGTAATTTGCATCGTTAAGCAGAGCGCCTCCACCGTCACTGCTCAGTTTGCATGGCGCTCTAATGACTGAACTTTAAACCGTCTCTCCTGAAGGGGCACGCTAGTCTCAGGCCTTTCATTATTCATCAAGGGGAGGGATTGTGTGTGTGTGTGTGTGTGTGTGTGTGTGTGTGTGTGTGTCTGTCTGTGTGTGTGTGTGTGTATGGCGCTCCCCTCAGTTACTCCATGCGCGTCCTCTCCTCCCACTCTCTCTCCCTCTCTCCTTCTCTCCCTCACTCTCTCTCATGCACTCAGCTGTCATGAGAGTGTCCTTGGAATCAGTAGTGAGAAGCTCAGTTATAATTGCAACTCGGCAGAACGAGGACGACGAGAAGGAGGAGGAGGAAGAAGAGAGGACGAGGAGGAGTACTGACGTGTAACTGAAATAACTTAAAAAAAAAAAAACATCACCTACAATAACAAAGAGAGATCAGAACAACCTCGTCTACAAATCTTTTTTTATCTTCTCTATTCAATCCTCCTTCCAATCCTCTGTCAGTATGTAATTCATCGCGAGGTTAAATTAATGAAAAGGGGAAGGACGATTTACCGTAAACCAGACTAATTACTGTGGTCGAGAGCGTCATTTAATTGCTTCGTCCAGGAGAGAGGAGGGAGTGAGGGGAGAGGAGGTGAGGGGAAATGGTAAGGAGAAAGGGGTATAGAAAGAGGAGGAGGAGGAGGAGCTCTTTAGATGCATTGAGGGGAATAGGCAGGAAGGGGAGGGTGAGGGATGAGGGGAATTATCAAAGAGTGAGGGGGATGAATGCTTATCTAGCGTAGTTAAGGGCGTGACGGGTGCTGTGGTAATGCTGTGGCGGTGCTGTGACGCTTGTAGTGACGCTAAGGCCTACCTGACTTCCCCTATGTTACGCTGGTGTGACGGTGGTGTTGGCGTAACGTTGTGTTGCTTTGTCAGCGTAACACATGTATATTACCCCCCACTTCCCCTCACATCCCTCTCCCTCTTCCCTCACATCCCTCCACCGCGGCCGCTTCCCCTCTGGCTGCCTAATGAAGCCACACGGCGCTCCGAGACCAAGGGGAAGGGAATGTGAGGGGAAAGAAACTAAGGGACGAGGGGAGAAGGGCGTGAGGGGATGGTAAGGCTTCAGGAGAGTGATAGAGGACAAGAATAAGGGGCAAGGAATGCAAGGATAGGGAGGAGGAAAGAGGGTATTGATAAAGAGGGGACAAGGGTGTGGATAAAGAGAAATAAGGAAGGGAGAACAAGGGGATAGAGAAGACAATGGGAGATGAACAGGAAGAAGGATGGAGGGAGGAAGGGAGAGTAAGAAGGAAGGAGGGAGAGAGGGAGGTGGAATGAGTGAAAGGGAGTTACAGGACACAAGAAGAGCATTAAGAGAGGGAGAGAGAGAGAGAGAGAGAGAGAGAGAGAGAGAGAGAGAGAGAGAGAGAGAGAGAGAGAGAGAGAGAGAGAGAGAGATCACCACACCAAGAAAATAATCCAACCACACTGTGAGGCAATAAAAAGAAAATGGACGGTCCAATTGGATGACTTAGGAAAGTTATGCTAAGTTGACAAGGATGACATAATAGGCAGCTGGTGGAGGCGGCGGTTGAGGGGAACTAAATAAAAAAATAAATGTGAGAGGATGAGTATAGAATGTCACAACCATCCACTCACTGTAGTCTTGTAGAGGGCGTGGCTGTGTGCGTGTGTGTGTGTGTGTGTGTGTGTGTGTGTGTGTGTGTGTGTGTGTGTGTGTGTGTGTGTGTGTGTGTGTGTGTGTTTCTTGTTGTCTCTTCCCCTCTCTGAAGGAAGCTGTGACGCGTGTGATGATGGCGAGTTGGTGACGCAAGGAAATATAGATCTTGGATGAAACAATAGTGAAAGTGACGCCTTGATACACACACACACACACACACACACACACACACAACACACACACACACACACACACACACACACATCACCCTTTCCCTTTCTTTCTCCCTTTCTCTCATTTCTTTCCCTTTGTCATTATTCCTCTCCTTCTCTCTCTTAGTTATCCCTCCTCTATACCTTCTTCTCCCTTACTCTCCTCATTTCCTCTTCCTTCCTTCCTCCTTATCTCGATCTGTTCCCCTACATTACAGTCTTAATGTTAATAAGTGTTTAGTCTTAATCACTTGCCTTTAGCTTGTAGGAGTCAGCTTACAAGGCGCCCATCGTGTTACTTAAACGATAATCACGCCCCTGATGCATTACCTAACCTAAAGGCGTCACTAGTGCTATGTTGTGAATGTGGTGGAAGTGTGGTGAACGTGTGACTGTTCTTTGTGTTCTTTATTGTCGTTTTAATTCGTTGTATTCGTGAAAGTTGTTCCCACGAGTCATTTCGTAAACCAGGGTTGTCGTGGTGGTTTGCAGAGTAATGACAGGGCTGTGGCAGGACATGAGAGGCTGTGGTGAAGGCTTGTGAAGGGTAGTGAAGGGTAGTGAGGGTACCCTTGTTGGCTGGTTAGTGGTGAGTGAGTTGTGAATGGTTACCAACGTCGAATTGGGAGCAACTCACGCCCCGCCCTCAACAATGGGCGTGGAGCAGTGGAAGCCCAAAACCAGTCAGGTAATTTGTGCAGAACTAAACATAAAACAAATAAAAAACAAAAAACAAACATAACAGTGAACATAAAAAAAAAAACATTAAACAGCTGTAAACTTAAAAAAATAAAAATAAACACACATTTGATAGTGTAATGTTTCTGTATCATGTTTTGTATTCATTGTCTTGTGTGTCATACTCTCCCTTCACTCTCCCCTCACTCTCACCTCACCTTCCCCTCACTCCTTCCAGGACAAGCGGGACCTCCAATCTTGTGCGGACATCGCTTAGGGGTCCGGCAGGGCAGAGCGGCGGACACAACAATAATAACACAGCAGGCAACCACGTGCACGCCTCCTCCCCCTACCACTCCCCCGCGCCCCCCGCCAAGCACAAAGACTCCATGCTCGACAAGTTCAAGCTCTTCAACCACAAGGAGAAGGACGCCAGGAATAAAACGACAAGTAAGTGAGGTTGTGTTTGGGGTTAGGTTAGGTTAGGTTAGGTTCGGTTCATAGATGTGTGACTCCGTTTTTTTTTTTATTATTATTTATTTATTTATTTTATTTATTTATTTTGAGGGAGTACTTATTTTTTTATACAGTAAGTTTTTTATGCTTTTATTTATCTTATCATACTAGATAGAAATGGGTTATGTAAGTTAATAAATAAAGTGAGAGAGAGAGAGAGAGAGGAGAGAGAGAGAGATGAGAGAGAGAGGAGAGAGAGAGAGAGAGAGAGAGAGAGAGAGAGAGAGAGAGAGAGAGAGAGAGAGAGAGAGAGAGAGAGAGAGAGAGAGAGAGAGAGAGAGAGGAGAGAGAGAGAGAGAGGAGAGAGAAGGAAGTGAACATCCAGGAGCGTGTCGGAAGCATAATCAAAATTGACATGCGTTCAATAGACCAGTTTTTTGGGTGTGTGAGGAAAGGAATCCAAGCTTGTTTTATGTGCACCGACCTCCCGTTATGTGCGTGTGTGTGTGTGTGTGTGTGTGTGTGTATGTGTGTGTGTTTGTTAATGGTTTGAATCACGAAAAACCATTGTATGTGTATGTGGTTTTTTTTCTTTCATTTTTCATTCATGTGTTGTTGTTTTTTTTGTTTTTTTTATTATTCTCCATTTTCTCAGCGTATAACGAAGAAGAACATTGTTAATTAAGTCGTTCATGCGAGGAAATTGTTTGTTTGTTTGGACCCTTTGATCGTTGGGCCGTGATGAAGGAGGAGGAGGAAGAGGAGGAGGAAGAAGAAGAAGGGAGGAGGTCCGTTACGTGGTCAGGGGGAGGAGGAGGATGATTGTTTGTGGTATAATGACATATATAAAGCGATAATTACGTCGTGTTTGGGGGAGAGAGAGAGAGAGAGAGAGAGAGAGAGAGAGAGAGAGAGAGAGAGAGAGAGAGAGAGAGAGAGAGAGAGAGAGAGAGAGAGAGAGAGAGAGAGAGAGAGAGTATAATCATTGCATCTATTCGAATTACAGTCCTTTTTATCTCATTTATTTATTTTTGACCACTTTTTTCTGATATTATCTTACATTACGTCAATTTTACCTTCCTTTCTCCTCACTTTCCTTCCTCCCTTTCGTCTTTCCTTCATCTAAAAATGGCTCCTCTCTTGACCTTTTGCTTCTCAAATAGTTCTTTCACACGCACCAGCAACACACACACACACACACACACACACACGCACACACACACACACACACGCACACAGGTGTTTCTTATACACAAGTGTGCTCATGTGTGCATCTTCTTTCACACACTCATGACCTTTCCTTCCCACTCACTCCTTCCTTCCTTCCTTTCATCTCTTGCATTGAAAAACAACCTCTTTTCCTCTTGTTTCTCCTTTTGTTCTCCCAATTCCATATTCTCTCTCTCTCTCTCTCTCTCTCTCTCTCTCTCTCTCTCTCTCTCTCTCTCTCTCTCTCTCTCTCTCTCTCTCTCTCTCTCTCTCTCTCTCTCTCTCTCTCTCTCTCTCTCTCATTATCACCCCTTCCTGCCCACGTCTTCTCTTTTGTGGTGAAATAAAGCTTTACAAACTTCCTCTCGTTCTGAACCCGCGTGAGACTCCTACCTGTGTATTTTTAAGGTTTCAGATCCTCTTTAAACTCACCTGATTTTACCTGGAGTTCTCGTCCCCTTCAGGAAAATCAACCTTAAGGACTGAGTTAATACGGCTCACCTGTACAGATTTCTAACTCTTTTTACTTCAGCATTTTCTTTACCTCCTCATTTACTTACCTGTCTCCCCCCTTTTCCCGCCTAAAAATACCCAGAAATGTTGGCTTACCTGTTCTCATTATGATCTACCTGTATTTACCTTCCCGTGCAAGTTCAGTTTTTACCTCTTTTTATAAATAATTAATTCCCTTGTTGTCTCTTAGTAAACTACCTTAAGTTGTACCTTCCCTAACCAGACTGTCTTTAACTCCCTATTTCAACATCCTCTATCTCTTTTAATCTTCTTTACATTCATCACAATTTTGTTTCTCTCTTTTTCTTGCTTTTTTCCTAACTCCGTCATCGCTTACTCCTCTCAATCCTTCATAACTTCATTACCTTCCCTTGACGCAGCGTTCAACGAGACCTCACCTCCTTCCTAACTTAATTTACAACCCAGGTAAGCCCTTCTGACGTCTCTCCTCCTCCTCCTCCTCCTCCTCTTCCTATCCTCCTATCTTCTTCTCTTCCCATTCCCCTCTTCCCTTCCTTCCGTCCCCTCGCTGTGTCTCCGTTGTTCAGGAATCAGACCTCAACAAGAGTAAAAAGCTGACCCACGGCCGCTCCATCCGCCTCACTTAATTGAATCACTCCTGCGGAATTCCTCGTGTGTGTGTGTGTGTGTGTGTGTGTGTGTGTGTGTGTGTGTGTGTGTGTGTGTGTGTGTGTGTCTCTATCTATCTCTATCTCTATCTCTATTCTTTTCGTTCTTTTTTTTTTTATTTACGTGAATGAAAACAACACGGAAACGTTAGGTAAATGATGCTTCGATACACGCGATCCGGTTGTTTGTCGTTGTCTCACTTGATTGAGTCGAGGCATCACGTGTTAAATTATGCCAAATTACCACAGACTACCACGGTTATTATCTAAAATGCTCCCCACCCTCCGCCCCCCCTCCCGTCCCCTGAATATTACAGGTTTCAGGACCAATACAATTTCCCGGAATGGTGACCTGCCCCCTGTTCCCCTCCTGCCCTCCCCTCACCCGCGCCATAACACTCCATCACCGAGACACACTCCTCTGCGTCTCCACCTGGCACTGTGTTCACCTGTAAATGTCATTATTATTGCTGCCTGTTTACCTGACGTGGCTTGAGTTATTATTACTGTTACGACCACTACTACTACTACTACTACTACTACTACTACTACTACTACTACTACTACTACTACTACTACTACTACTACTACTACAGACCCACGTATCACAGCTCCACACTTACACCTTCAGCGCCTCCAGCATCGTCCAACACACCCTAACGCCCCTCCTTCCTTCCTTCAGGCAGCAGCGGTGTGAGTAAGCGGACGAGCAGCAGCAGCGGGTTCAGCAGCGCCAGGTCAGAACGATCAGATTCTTCCACCAGTGTGTGTTCTGACGCCAAGCCGCCGCCCTTGCCGCCCCACCAAAGGTACGTCCAGCCACGCCCACGCCTTTCACTGCCTTTGCTTCACTCCTCACCCTGCTTGTCCGTCCTAGCCTCACCCTGCCCCCCCTTCCCCCCTGCCCCCTCCCCCCTGCCTAAGCTAAGTTACATATGAATGAGAGGTGGCCAGGTGTGAGCACAAGTGTGTATGTAACCCAGCGAGCCACGTGACTCCGCCGGGAAGGTCAACACACTTCTCGTTAGATTCTCAGAAAACTTCACTCACTCAAGTAGGGAAAAGGTAAACTAATTTGCTTCCCCAAACCTTTGCATAACTCGGGGTTTTATAATTGTAGCCAATTAATCCAGTTTAACAAGGGAGGCCAACAGTGAGCATGTGTTAACTCCTTCAGTGTTTGGCTGGTGACAGGCGAGTGTTTGTCTCGCTACTTACTGGTAATTGGTAAGGCGAAGCAACACTGGCTACCTCTAACACCTGGGAGGGCTGCGGGGGTGTATAGAACCTACTCACCTGTGCGTGTGTGTGTGTGTGCGTTTCACTAACTGTGGTGTGTATGTGCAGCTTGCCAGTGAGCACCAGCAGCAGCAGTAGTGACCAGGCGAGCCACGCCGACGTGCAGCAGGGAGGCGCGCCGCCCCCCGCCAAACCTCAGGGACTTCGCGGCATCAGGTACTGCTCCTTGCTCGCTTCACATCTCCTCCCTGTCCCTCTGTCCCTCTGTCCCCACCACCGGACACTCGTCTGGTTCAGAATAGTAGTTTGCTTCCCAGCCTCAGGTGAACGTGACACCCACACTAACGCGGTGACTCTCTCTTTCAGGTCAAAGTTTTCCAAGTCGAGCAACAAAGAGGGGAAGGAGTCCCCGAAATCTTCGCGCAAGGACAAGGAACGAGAGGAACGGGACGGCTCACGAGGATCGCCGCGGGGGGGCCACAAGGCCCACCGCGACCCCCGAGCTGAAAGGAGTGAGAGCCGCGAGAGGAGCGGTCGTGAGGAACGGTCCGGGAAGAAGAGTGAGAAGCTTACCCTGGAACTGGATGGCGGGTCTCGCTCCCGGCCCCAGGCACCCCTTCCCTCCCAGCCCGAACAGACTAAGGAGTCGAGGGCATCGCGCCAGGAAGCCTCCTCGGGACACTTCACTGACCCCCAGCTGCCCCCTGCACTGCCGCCCAAAGAGAACCCCCACAGAGACCCCAGCTCAGCCCAGCTGGCCGAGCAGAACTCTGCGGCGATGCAGCACCAGCAGTACCAGCAGCAACAGGCTGAGCCTGGCCTAGCCTCCACCCCCGGCAGCCCCCTCCCCCCAGGCACGCCAGGCACCGGCATACCCAAGCCCACCGCCCACGTCAAAGGTCAGACCAAGGCAGTTCCTCCTGAGCGGACAGGACCCACCACCCCGACCTCGTCGCCCAACGTCAACACTCCCCACCAGACCAAGGACTACAACAAGATGGTTCGCCACCAGTCTAGTTCGTCCACGTCCAAGGGGAGCAGCAGCAGCAGCAGCAGCGGCGCGCCACGGACGGCCGGCACCCCTGCAGGTGTTGATCCCAACTGTCCTCAAGAGCCGCGGGACCCCAAGGGTTCGCTGCCTCGGCAGAAGCAGCTGGGCAGACGCGAGGATGCAGTATCAGGCATCAGCGTGGCACTGGTGAGTCCGATGCCCATTCCACGGGACAAGGACCACCTGGTCACCCCGTCAGAGTCCGGCTCCAACATCAGCGAGTCCTCACAAAGCAACAGCGGCCACAGCAACAGTACCTCGTCAGGCAACTCGTCAGTCATCTACAAACCCACCAGCTCAGAGGACGACAGTGTCACCGACTACAAGATGGGAAGGGTAAGTCGTGGAATTGTGGCGCCGCACCGTGTGTGTGTGTGTGTGTGTGTGTGTGTGTGTGTGTGTGTGTGTGTGTGTGTGTGTGTGTGTGTGTGTGTGTGTGTGTGTGTGTGTGTGAGAACCTTGAAATATCTTCAGTGTGGAAGGGACAACTGCATTATTTTCTCTGTTACAATTGTTACTGAACGTTAGTTGTGAGCATGTTGTGAGTCGTGTTACTCACGTCACACTCCCGCAGGTGGATGAGAGGCCCGAGGTGGATGATGGAGACGAGGTGATCCTCAACATCAAGCCGATGCAGCCTCTGGTTCGCACCTCCCAGTACGGGTTACTGCGGGGACTGGGCTTCCACCAAGCGCGCACCGTGCCGCCCTCCCTCCACGTGCCCAGGCTATGTAAGTTCTGTTTGATATATGAAGCTTGATTAGGTGGCATGAATATTTTTGTTAAACTATACAAAACTGTTAGAATAAGATGTATACAAACCTTACTGATTGTCGTCCCTTCCACCTTTGTTACAGCCATGCAGGACACCGCCAACACGGTGCCTCAGAAGGGGATGCGCCTCGGCCCACACTTGAAGCGGCCTCCGGGGGGCAACCAGATGCTTGACGCTGATTACAGTGACCTGGAGAGTGTGGAGCTGACGAACGGTGAGCTGCAGGACGTCTTTTTTGTCATGCATCCTTGAGTTTTTGTCCCACATGTTAAAACACCTGCCTGACATCACCACGTGTCTTCCCATAACTAACTTACACCAAGTTTTTTCAAAATTACATACAAGAACTTTTTTTGCTTCATCACGCACCTCAAAGGACTTAATAATGGCTAGAAACACCTTTTACATGGATGAAAGTTGGAATAAGTCATTGAACACCACATAACACCCTTCCTCTCCCTCCTTCAGGATACATGTCTGACGGGGACGTGTTGAGGAACGTTGGGTACAAGTCTGGCAACTCCTCTGACCTGGACGGGTACATGAGTGAGGGCGGCGCCTCTTTGTACGCCCACCGCCTCAACCAACGCTTCAAGGAGGGCATGAGACAGGTGCACGAAAGCATGAACAAGGTGCAACACTTCATACAAGACGACAGGTAAGTTGACCCTCTACAGTACCCCTTAATTAGTGTTTTAAAGTGTACCTGTGACGCGTGTGTGTAGCTAAGTGTACGTGTGTGTGTGTTTCTAAGTGTTCCTGCTTCCAAGATGTATCCAAGAGTATCTGAGTGTAGTAAGGTGTGTCTGGGTGATTTCAAGCGTATTCACATCCCCCTACTAGCTCAAATTTTAATATTCTTAGGCCTGAAAACCACGTGTGTACCCAGTAGGCCTATCTGACGCCCCTCGCAACACTGGAACCTTTCAGTGTTGTTGGGAGGCAATTCAGTAAAGAGCAGTTAATGGTTGTAATCAAATGATGCGCCAATAACGACAGAATTAGTGTCAGCGATATGTGAAGTGAATCAAATTTTTGGCGGTAATTAAATTCAGCATCGATGCACATTTTTTGGGAGGCTGTTGTTGCGTGAGGATTAGAGACTATTATTTTGCGTTCTATTCTCATTTTTTACTATTGATGTTACCTATTACAAAGCCGTGTTTTCCCCTATTAATAGCTATATAAAGGTAATAAGTCAGTGCTATTATAAAGTCCACTCCAAGTTTCATTATCAATTCAGTTTTACGTCAATATACATTACTTTAACATCCATGACTTACATCACGTACAGTCCCAGTCCAAAAACACCGAAGTCGACCTTTCATACTCTACATTCTCTGTCATAGGAATCGCACAGAAAGAAAACGGTGTAGTAGTATTGATTTGGGTGTTGGCCGAGCGCTCCCCGTGGTGACTCATGCTTTCAAACTCCAACCGACTTCTAGGATTAGCAAACACTTACTCTTGTTTGCAATCACCTCACCTCACACAAACCTGGATGACACACGATACAGACAAGGAAGAAAACGCAATATTCAGTTAATTAGTCCCACTTTTATCAGCCTTGGAATGGAATGTTACAGGAGCGTTATAAAGTCCAATTGGTATCTTGTTTTTAATTATGTTTGGTCAGCGTGGTTTAGTGTGACGTAATTGCATTGTGGATTAGAGTGTTTAGAGGCAGGAAAAGCCGCCTCTATGCCTTCAGAAGTTAGATATATGTGGCTGAGATGACCAGACAGACAGAAGCAGACGATGCGTGACTGAATGAAAAATAATAACTCCGTGGACATTATTTATTCATTCATTTATACATTTATTTCTTTAATTACATGATTAGTTATTCATCTAATCATTTTAATAACGTGGGTCCGTCTCTATTTTAAAGTAATTACTATGACTTAAATGGATTTGACTTATATGATCTTATTTATCCATTAATTTGGGTATTCAGGAATTAACTCATTTATTTAACTTTTACATTAGTGTGGTTTACGTGGTTAGAGGAGTGTATGGAAGGACGTGTAGCTAGGTTAGGTCACCCCTTTCCCCTCTGCTTTATTCATGGCCGGGTGTGGCAAATGAGGGTATAATTATCATTGTTTATTTATTCATTACGCTTTTAACTGTTTATCCGGGAAATGGATGAATGATATGTGTGTGTTATGATGTGACTGTTGTTGTTGTTTCCCCTCATTGAAGCTTTGTTTATGTGTGTTTAGTGTAAATAAGAGTTGTATATATGTATTTCTCTACGTATATGTATGTAATGTCACGTGCAGGTAAGGACTCTTCATTCCCTATCCTCCTATACATTCTGGACATGCTTATCTACGCCTCTCAACTCACCCTTATCACTTAGCCAATCTTTTCGGTTTCAATGTATGTTTCCCTATTTAAATTCTCACCAATTTTTCCCGTGCACTCCCGGGGTTCGAAGCGGTGGCACAGAGAACCCAGGGGAGGAAAGGTGTTCTCTCCCCGCCACCACTTCATTAGAGGACAACGTTTTAGACCAAGATGTAAAGAGTAAAGACACAGGAGAAGAATTGAGTGTGTGTAACGATAAGGGAAATGAAGGAGAAATCCCGCCAGAGGAGAGAGGTGGTGGTAGTGGAGGAGGTGCCAAGCGGTGAGTGTTGTAGTATAGCATGCAGGTGTGTCTCCCTCCAAACCTGTGTGTCGTGTGGTGTTCATACTAATCCTCGAGTTTGTGCAGGTGTGGAATGAGTCAATTCGTAGGTTTGTGATTTTTTTTTTTCTTTTTTTTTTTTTTTGTTCTCTCTCCGCTGCGTGAAGCTTGAGAGTGAAGCTTCGTACTGTATGGATTGACGCGTGGACTGGCTTCTCTACTTCATCTTCTTCTTTAACCTTGACCTCGTTCTCTCCATGTCCCCCCCTACCCCTCCCTTCCCTCCCTCTGTCCCTCCCTACCTACCTGTCTCTCTCACTTCTTTCCTTACCCAAAAAAATGAAAAATGCTTCTAATATTTGCATTGCTTTACTGTGTG
>JAXIVD010010279.1:0-2500 GCA_036785275.1 Cancer borealis
CTGTGCAAACATGGCTGCCTCATGCCCACTAACCACTTGATGAACGACCTGGGCTAATGGCGCCTCGGGGGGGAAAATACGAGTTGCACTTTTTTTTTTTTTTTTACTCCCCCCCTCTCGCTTTTTATTTTTATTTTTATTAAGAGACGTGGTCGTGTCCATTACATGTTAACTATTCCTTTTCTTTTTGTTTTAATACGTTCTTCGTCTACCGTCTTTTTTTTTTTTTTTTAGAAGACGTGGTTGTGTTCATTACATGTTAAATTTTCCTCATTTTCTTTTTCTTTTTGAGAGAGAAGGGATTTTTTTTCTTCAGATCTGGTGAATTTTTTTTTCATCTGTGTTTGTCGATATTTTTCTTTCCTCTTGTTCTCTGTGTGTTCCGTCCGCCTCGTTGATGGGGGTATTGAGGCGAGAATCGATGCATGTTTTGTTGCAGGAAAGTAATCATCTTTCTCACTATTGAAAATATATCTGAATTTTTTTTTTTCTTTTTTTTTTCTTTCCTCTTACAACACTCATCTGACTACGTTCATCTATACTTGTTATTTTTTATGTCAAGCAGATGAGTGAGGAAAATGGTGAGCGGGCGATGCAACACTTCACTTCAACTTCTTAATGACTTGAATCTTAATCATGAAATATTATTCGCGATGGAATTTTTCCTCCACAACAATGTAGCGAACGTGACATTGTGTGTGTGTGTGTGTGTGTGTGTGTGTGTGTGTGTGTGTGTGTGTGCGTGTGCGTGTGCGTGTGCGTGTGCGTGTGTGTGTGTATATATATATATATATATATATATATATATATATATATATATATATATATATATATATATATATATGCATCAAATGCAGCTGCACAAGAGAACTAATTTCTGTAAACTTAATGGCTTGCCTTAATGCGGTATATAGAATATTTATATAATTTACTTATTTGAATTGCAAAGGCTAATTGAGTCACGTAGGGAATTAGAGAGAGAGAAAGAGAGAAAGAGAGATATATACAGTGAATAGATACAATAAAGAGTCTGGATAGATGAAATACGAAGTGAAGAAGGAATGAAGTAAAGATGATACACGAGAAGACAAGATTCAAAAGGATGATTAAGGAAGACTACATTGACCCTTTAGGTTTCCAATTGATTGCGTCATTTAACTAGGAGTCGGAAATTAAATTGCTAGGCCGACTTTCACTTGAATACAGATGAGTCTCCTTGTCCAGCCTTCCAGCTCGCAATATCAAATTTGCTTTAAGTTGACTTTACGCATACAAACTGTTTTGCCTCTGCCTTCTGCCTGCCTGGGATTGATGGGCGATGTGTGGGTGAGCTCTGCTTATTTGTGCGTCTTTTTCCCATCTATATTACTCTATTAGATGATTGGATGGTTGTGTATAAGTGTTGCTAATCTATTTATCCAATTTAACTCTCCCTTGCCATGCCAGGCCACTCATGGAACGGTCATTTATATCTTCACTTCTTCATACATTTACTCTAAGAGGCATCTCTCCGCCCTCCTTCACCGTTACCGTCTATCTATAATTCACGGCACGGGTCCTTTCGCCTTCCAAAGGACCTCATAGCGTCTCCCAAAACATCCCTCCTTCAGGATACATCGTAAAATTGCCTCTCGCCTTTTAGTTTACTCAACGACCCACAGACACGGTGGCCGCCACATACTAAGCTCCTTTATGTAACCTTTTCCCTGGCTCCTCCTTACCCTTACTCAAGCCTCCAGCTGCGTGTGAGGCCGAGGGGGACAGTGTCGTAAGTTTTGTCACTGCCGCGTTAATCTTTACGATGCTTCTGGTGGTGCGTTGCGCCTTCTGCTTTTACCTCCGTCAGGTGCTTGAGGTCGCTGCTGCATCGCCTCACACAAGAGGTAAAACTAACCAACGTGAAATTCTCGTTTTCTATGCAGTTGACGGTGCTAATCCATCCTTTGTCTCTTTTATTCTAGTTTCCATATATTCATTCCTAATATCCCTTCTCCTCTTCATTATCCGATGGTTCTCTTTTCTCCCTCACCATCCAACACTCACAATCACATAGAAACCGTATAATAAAAATCTACATATTGCCATGTTAATGCACTTCACGGAGGAAGAAGACTAGAGGAATTAGAGTGAGTTTTAGGAAGGGGATCCTGGAAAGTTTTAGGGAGGGCTTAAGGAAAAGTTTTGGGGAGAGCTTAAGGAGGGGAGAGGTTAAGGGAGAGCCACCGCTGCGCCAAGTCCTAATCCTGAGAGTCCATCAAAATTAAGGGTCCATTACGTCTCTCCTTAACGTCCTCGGTGCCTTAGGTCACCTCTCGTGGTCAGGCTCGATGGCTCATCTGAGGTCAGTCAGGTCACACATCCAGCCGCGGGGAGTCTTGTCCGGACTGAGAGGAGGAGGAGGAGGAGGAGGAGAGGGGGGACGCTGGAGAACGGTGTAGGATATGAAGGAACGGAATTAGGAAAGAAGTGATAAGAAAAGAAAGTAGAAATTCAACAATCC
>JAXIVD010010279.1:10000-12500 GCA_036785275.1 Cancer borealis
GCCTTCTTAAAGTCTTGGTCAGGTAAGTGTGCAGGTGTGTGCGTGGTCCTGCAGACTAAACAGCAATCCATCACATTTTTATCTCTTTGCTGGGGAAGCTTAAGCAACTCACAGGATTATTTAACCACTCACACACGCAAAGGAATATTCAAGCTTACTCTTTTCTCCTCACCTTTTCCTTCTCCTTGGTTGTTTGCTAATGACAAGTATTACCTTGTTAAGTGTGCCTCAGGTAATTACTAAGACTTCACTTCATACTGGAAGGAAGAAAGACTGGACATTTTTACCTAAACGTGACTTGAAATGAAGCTGACGTCAAGTTGTGATATCCAGCATCTGTGAATAGCATCTTTTTATCCCCTTTTTTTCATCCCTGGAGTGCCATTATCTCTCTTCTTCATTTTTTCTCATACCCTAACGCATAATTTGGGTTCTCCGCGCCATAGATACACCGAAGTAAGAACGTGCGATACATATTAGTCAAAAGGTTCATATTTCACCTTGATTATGAGGTGCGGGAGTGGGAGATACGGGGAGATGGCATGAGGCAGAGGAAGGAAGGAAGAGAAAAGGAATGAAGATAGAAGGAGAAGTGGATAGAAGAAGTAATAAAGAGAGACAGAGAGAGAAAAAATAAGTGAGAGAGAAAGAGAAAGAGAGAGAGAGAGATGGGTAGGTGGGTGTTAGGTATTTCCGTGGGACGCGTCGGTCAGTGGTCTTCTCACACGCCCTGTAAGGTGGAGAGTGGTCAAGGGGCGGCAGGCGTGAGGCGAAGAGATAAGCATTATGTCTCCTTCGTCGCCCCCGGCAGGATAACCGGAGTGAGTGGATGAAGGAGTGCTGGAGTGTAAGTGGGCGTGGGAAGTGAGTGAGAGAGAGAGAGAGCGAGAGAGAGAGAGAGAGAGAGAGAGAGAGAGAGAGAGAGAGAGAGAGAGAGAGAGAGAGAGAGAGAGAGAGAGAGAGAGAGAGAGAGAGAGAGAGAGAGAGAGAGAGAGAGAGAGAGAGAGAGAGAGAGAGAGAGAGAGAGAGTAGAGAGGATGCTTTCGTATAAGGTTTAAGGTTCGTCTGTATGTATGAATTAATCCAAGTTGTTTATATACGTGTAGTAAGTGAATATTGATAGTGCTCTCAGAAACCCGTTTTTCTCTCTCTCTCTCTCTCTCTCTCTCTCTCTCTCTCTCTCTCTCTCTCTCTCTCTCTCTCTCTCTCTCTCTCTCTCTCTTCTCTCTCTCTCTCTCTCTCTCTCTCTCTCTCTCTCTCTCTCTCTCTCTCTCTCTCTCTCTCTCTCTCTCTCTCTCTCTCTCTCTCTCTCTCTCTCTCTCTCTCTCTCTCTCTCTCTCTCTCTCTCTCTCTTTCTCTTTTTTTCAGGTAAACGTCGAACATTTTCCAATAGATATTAATCAGGATCTTGACAATACTTCAGTTGCATTACTTCGTCAAAAGGCAACTCACACACACACACACACACACACACACACACACACACACACACACACACACACACACACACACACACACACACACACACACACACACACACACACACACACACACACACACACACACACACACACACACACACACACACACACACACACACCACACACACACACACACACACACACACACACACACACACACACACACACACACTGACGAGACAAGCGAAACCAACGCATCTATCGAATAAACACGGGATAGAGATAGAGGAAGGAGGAGATAGAGGAGGAGAGGAGGAGTGAATGAAATAGTCAACAATGGAGATGTGTGGAAGAGATGGAGGAGGAGGAGGAGGAGGAGGAGTAGGAGGAGGAGGAGGAGGAGGAGGAGGAGGAGGAGGAGGAGGAGGAGGAGGAGGAGATGAGTAAACCTGCTGAGGGTGGAGATATGTGGAGAGAAGAGGAGTGGAGTAAATGCTGTCGACAGAAGGTTTATGAGGCCAGAATACAGACGCTCTATATTTCAGGCAGAAGGGAGAGACAGAGGAAGGAGAGAGGATTGGAGCAGGGAAGGAAGGAGGGGATGAGTGAGGAAGGAAGGAATAAAGGAAGGGTGTGTGAGGAGAGAGGTTAGGTAGGGAAGGAAGAAGAGGATGAGTGAAGAAGGGAGAGGACAGAAATGTCTCAGGTATCATTAGTGTTTCCAAGAAGGTTCATTACTACATCAACTTGGAACACAATCCTTAGTGCTTACAACAATGAATTTACTGTCTGACATTCCAAAGAACAACTAATAAATCAAATGAAAAATATATACAATCAAACCTTAGAATTGATAAAGAAAAAAGTTTACAAATATAACTAAAAAATCGAGGTATAATAGTTTAGATTTTTCTGTAAACTGATGGGAAATAAGTAAGAGAATGAGGTGAGTGTCAGGGTCGTCCAATACTTCCTGCTTTTCCTCGATATTGGTAATCAGTTGTTGGATTGACGAAGCCAGACAGACATGAGCTTCTCAGTCCCGCTGGCAAACAATCATAGCAAACCTATTTGTGTGG
>JAXIVD010010280.1:5000-13667 GCA_036785275.1 Cancer borealis
TTTTTATTTCCCAGTCATTTCCATACACTCACATACACGTTTTGTAAATCCTCAAACATTCATATATTTCATTCATCAATTTTTCGCGCATTTACGTTCATATTTGTACCTATTTCCAGCTATCCATATTTACATTTCAATTATACATCATCTATACATCCATTTAAATTACACATAAATACTATTACACATATTTTCAACTAATTTTTAACACTTTATTTTCATTTTCCTATATCCAATTTTAGGGATTTCAAACTATTTTACGTATGTCCTATTTTTTATTTATTTTTTTATACTTTAAACAAACACAACTTCTCGTTTATTTATATTCTTACCAAGTCTTATTTCTTGACCCAAATAATTGTCATGAAGTTTTAAAGTTTTACCTTCAATGCTAATAACGTTGTTCCTTACTTTAAAACTTTCCCTGTTGAGGTCAATAAACATTGTTGGTAATTTGTCCGAGAATTCCAAAAGTAAGATAATGTTTGTAAATCTAATATGGTTTAAGTTATTTTTAAATTTTTTGTTTATTCATCTTGTTTCATAGTTGAGGTTTCTGAGAATACTTTCTGAAATACTTTGATAAGACGATGTGAATAGTTTTGTTGAATCTTCCTGTCTCACTTCCTTATCAGTCTTGATCTTGTTTGTCAGTATTATAACTAATGAATGGTATGTCGTTTGTACTGAAACTCAAGGTCTTCTTATTCTTCTGAGTCACAAACTATAATTCACAATGTACAACAGAAAAGCATAGAGGAATCATTATCAAGTGTTGCTTTCTCAATGATTGTGTTGTGTTGTACTGTTTACATGTTGATTATGTTCGATGGTTAAGTGCCTTCCCTTCCCCCCCTCGCCTCCTCCTCGCCTACTCACTCCAGTCTGTGCTCAATGTTGGTTTTGGGTCAAGTTTTCGTTATTTTTATCAGTAAGGACTTGGAGGAAGTTTGTAGACATGTGATAAGAAGTTATTAAAGCTATTAATGACTTGTGCAATAGTGTTTAGCCTCCTTCTGCACCAGTAATACTACCACACTAAGATTATGTGAACCTCTCTTAATACTTTCACTGACAAAATTATCAACACTCACAAGGATTTGGTGCACTACTTATACTTGCGACATTTCGAGAACCTCAATTTTCATTATCATAACGTAAACAAACACATTAAAAACTTAGCAAAAATCGTTGTGTTACCTCAGTTAATACTTCCACTGAGAAAATTATCAACACTCACAAAGATTTGGTGCACTATTTATACTTGCGAAATTTCGAGAACCTCAATTCCCATTATTATAAAGTAAAATGATATTAAAAACTTAGTAAAATATCGTTGTGTTACCTCTATTAACCCTTCAGTAGGAACGAGGTCACTGTTTGAAGAGTGATCCTTGGCCAGAGTGATTTAAAACAGATTCCTTGGTTATGTTTACATGTTAAAAAGTCAACAAGGATGAACAGACACCATCCATTCCCCATGTGAAGGATTAACTGATATCAAATTACACCACACTATAAAATGTTTACCAAATTATATACAGCAAAAAAATAATCATAAGCTACAGTCCTTGCAAATAATCTCGAGTGATTCTCTTAACATAGTAGTGACTCAGCACGACCTAGTTCAGGATTCATTGTTGTTTTACTCGTTCCTTAAACAGTCTTTAAAAATAAACCAGAATCTCAATCATCGTAGTGACTCGACACACACAGTACGCCTTACCGAGGTCAAGACGCATTGTTGTCTTACTCTGTTCTTTAAAGAATCACAACTACTACTATTACTA
This sequence comes from Cancer borealis, assembly GCA_036785275.1. NCBI lineage: Eukaryota > Metazoa > Arthropoda > Malacostraca > Decapoda > Cancridae > Cancer > Cancer borealis. The sequence continues at coordinate 6,794 of JAXIVD010010280.1, forward strand.
CTACTACTACTGCTATTACTATTACTGCTACTACTACTACTACTACTACTACTACTACTACTACTACTACTACTACTACTACCTCTACTACTACTACTACTACTACTACTACTACTACTACTACTACTACTACTATAAACAACAATATATAACCAAAAACATATAAATAAAACGAAATAGTAGTATTATAATTAAAAAATATATAAATAAATACTGTCTAACACGAAAATAAATTAATACAACATTCCTTAGAACAGCAGAGTAAAAAAAAAAAAAAATTTGAAGAAAAAAAAATGTCTGCTCTTCTTCAAAGCTTAAATCTGTAAATCTCAAAATCCAGGTTGCGATGAGCACGTGTCTTGGTCTCCCACAAGCTGCATCTCCACTATTCCTTCTCCTTGAAGCCTCACGTCCCGTTTGTTGCTCTAATCTACTGCAGTGTCACCTCATGGGCCTGTAATTTGTAAGGCTTAACCATGAGCTCCCTCTTATATACTCCCTCTCCCTCTCCCTCTCCCTCTCCCTCTCCCTCTCTCTCTCTCTCTCTCTCTCTCTCTCTCTCTCTCCACTGCACCAATCCTCATCAACTCCTCTCGCCCCCCTCCCTTCCTCCATCCACATTTTCCCTACTTTGTCTTCCACTTTTTCCTCCTCTCCCACATTTGCCTCACCGTCCCATCACCAGCCCAACATTTTCTTTGCTCCGCTCCCTGTCCTCCTCTTCCCCGCGGACACAATGTTTAATTTGTGTCTCGGTTTCGTATTTTTCTAGTGCTGCAGCGTAAATTTTTGCCACTACGACTATGCCTCTCTTTCGTTTTTTTTCTCCCCCTCTCTCTCTCTCTCTTTCTATTTATCTATTTCCCTCTCTTTCTCTCTTTGTTTCCGTTCGTGTGCGTAACGTAACTATAGCGTTTGTTGTTTACATGTGTGCGTACGACAGGTGAGGTAATGAAGCACACCTGTGAGGCGGAAGGAGTACTTAATGAGGCTTCGAAGCAATACATGAGACAGTGAACCGGGTGGGAAAAAAAAAAAATAAAATAAAAATAGTAAGAAAAAATGAAAGTGAGAAAAATTCTTTGGCTCGAAATGAAAACGACGAAGAAGACAAAAAATAGGCACTAATGACGCTAATGTGTGTGTGTGTGTGTGTGTGTGTGTGTGTGTGTGTGTGTGTGTGTGTGTGTGTGTGTGTGTGTGTGTGTGTGTGTGTGTGTGTGTGTGTGTGTGTGTGTGTGTGTGTGTGTGTGTGTGTGTGTGTGTGTGTGTGTGTGTGTGTGTGTGGGAAAGGGTCGTAACAGAGGAGGGAGTGTCAGTAGAAGTGGCGTTGTTGTCTAGTGTCGTGTAGTGTTTTTTTTTATATTATTTATTTATTTCACACACATGGAGAGAGGCTGAGAGAGAAAGAGAAAGAAATAGAGAAAGAGAAAAACAAAAAAAGTAAAAAAGTTACATACATACATACATACCATGCCATACCAAAAAAAAAAAAAAAGGAGATAAACATCAAAAGAAACAAAGAAAAAAAAAAAGTTTCATACCCTCATACCCCCAACAAAAAATAAAAAATAAAACTACAACTATCTCCCAATTTCTTTAACTATATTACCTTCCTCTCAGGTAAGTAAAGTAAAGTAAATTACAGCACCGGGAATACAGACTTGCAATAAGCAGGACAACTTTATGCAGCCCCACCAAGGAGAGTGTCAGCCTGTAACGGAGAGTGTAGGACGTGGGGGCAGAACACACACAGGACACACACAGGACACACGCAGGACACATGCAGGACGCAGCCACTTAACTGTCACTTAACTCTCACTTAACTCTCACTTAACTCTTACTTAACTCTTTCTACTCGTATGTCCCTGCTAGTTGCGTGGGGTCATTGAGGGAGGCGTGGGAGAGCGGAGGGAGGTTTGGGGGCGTGGAGGGAGGTGTGGTGGCGTGGTAGGAGGCGTAGAAGCGTGGAGAGAGGTGTGGGGGCGTGGAGGAAGGCGTGGGGGCGTGGAGGAAGGCGTGGGGGCGTGGAGGAAGGCGTGAAGGCGTTGAAAGCGGGGTGGAGGCGTAGATGAAGGCGTGGGGGTGTGGAGGAAGGCGTGGGAGCGTGGAGGTAGGCGTAGAGGGCGTGAGGCTCAACAGCTGCAGGGCTTCACTAGCAATAAACACAGATAACCTAAGTAACATAATAAGGTTTCCAGAAGGCTTACCTGTAAACCTTTTGACACCAGGTAATCGACTTACACACTAATCCCACCTGGACATGATTGAAGCAACAGGTAATGCGGTGTGAAGCTGAACCTGAACCCTTACTGAAGCCTTACTCACAACACTACTTTGGTGGCGAGCTAATCAGGCTTCAAGAGGATAGACAAACAGACAAACAGACTAACAGACAGACTGACACATAGAAGAGAGTTAAGTTAAGTTATATATGTAACGTTTATTTTTCTCATAGATGGTGACTTTTGATTATTATGTAAAAGCTTGTATTTTATTTTATTTGGTTTGAGTTTTATTTAGTTTCTCGTCACGTCCCTGTTTTATCACCTGTGTCCTTCATCCGCGTTCATCATGCCTGTCAGTGTCATTCCTTTTATGTCTTCTCCTCCTCCTCCTCCTCCTCCTCCTCCTCCTCCTCCTCCTCCTTTCTCCTGCCTGATGCCGTGATACTTGGCTTGCTTCCCTTCTATCTGTCTGTCTGTCTGTGTCTGTCTCTCTGTCTGACTCCCCAAACACGACCAGGCTTTCTTATATATTCAAGGATCCTCAGCACACGCACAAACACGCACAAACACACACACACACACACACACACACACACACACACACACACACACACACACACATACACACACACATCCAAACTTTCCCTGGCCACTCCTATACTTGGTGTGGGTCTGGCGTAAACATGAGGGAAGAGGAGGAGGAGGAGGAGGAGGAGGAGGAGGAGGAGGAGGAGGAGGAGGAGGAGGAGGAGAAGGAGGAGGAGGAGGAGGAGGAGGAGGAGGAGGAGGAGGAGGAGAGTGGGTCAGCTCCCCCTCCCCCCCATACACATACGCTCCCCCCTTCTAGTCATTACCCAAACGCTAGCACGGATTTATACACGAGTGTGCAAAGGGTGATACACACGGTATGCAAATGTGTGCGTGTGTGTGCGTGTTTATGTGTATATGTATGTGTATATGTGTGTGTGTGTGTGTGTGTGTGTGTGTGTGTGTGTGTGTGTGTGTGTGTGTGTGTGTGTGTGTGTGTGTGTGTGTGTGTGTGTGTGTTCACAATTATCTTTATACCTTCCTTCCTCTCTGTAATAACACTTGTGCAAAACACGATCCCGCCCCAAGCATCATCACCACCACATACATACATACATACATACATACATACATACGTACACGACTGATCCCAATACTCAACTTATTCTTCCTTTACATGAGTCAACCTTTGTTTTGCATGACTTCAATCTTTCCACTACATGCTTCCCCCTCCCCCCCCTCCCCCCCTTCTCCCCCAAAAAAACCTCTCTCTTTCTCTATACAGCATGTCATAATCTTTCGTAACTTCCAGCGAACCTACGCAATATTTCGTAATTTTTTTGTTCCCTCATTCTCTCTCAATTTTACTATTTATCTCACAAGTAATTGAAGTCTCTCTCTCGTGACCTTGTACACCTTGACACAACTTAAATCTATCTTTCCCACCAATCTAACGTAAATTACAACCTCGCTCAATATAACAATCTCTCTATAACCTGTCTTACTTAACACTTCTCTGTTTAAACTTATTCAATTCCCTTATAGTCTTCAGTATTTCTAAGCCTTTCAGTTATATTTCAGTCTCATTCACTGTATTTTAGACTTATATACATCTATTCACTGTATTTCAAATTTTATACATCCATTCACTGTATTCTAGGCTTGTATACAACCATTCATAATACAGGACTACACAAGGTTACCACACATCCCACCGAGGTTCAAGGCCACTCAAGGAAGCCTAAATTCAACCTATAATTTCATAATAATCAGTATCACCTTCAGCAGTTCCGGCCCCAGACTCGTGCTGCCACACACCACCACACTCCAACACACTCCACGACGCAGAACTTACCTACTTCTCTCTTCTTCTTTTTTTTTTTCTCTCTCTCTCTCTCTCTCTCTCTCTCTCTCTCTCTCTCTCTCTCTCTCTCTCTCTCTCTCTCTCTCTCTCTCTCTCTCTCTCTCTCTCTCTCTCTCTCTCTTCTTTCTTCCTTTCCTTCACTACCTCTTGTTATTCTTTGTTTAATGGTACCAAAAAATTTGCTTTATATTTACATTTGAATTATTTTGAAGATAATAAATGTTTTTCTTTTGTTTTATAAAATTTCAATACAAAATGTAAATGTTACGTCAAAATAATTTCTCATTTTTAGTTTATTTTCCTTAATAAGAAACAAAACATTAATAAAACACTTTAGAAACATTTGAAAACAGTCATAATATTTTTAGAAACCATAGAAAATATTAATAAACAGAGAAATCAAGATAAAATATTAAAAAAGCTAATATATTTAAATGTCCTGCAACCCTTTCCTTCACCACCACTTCCTTCCCTTGGCCACTACATCCTTACCCTCACTACCTCATCCTTTCTTTCATCATCACCTCCTTGCCTTCCTCTCCCTATTTCCCTTTACCACCACCTCCTTCTTCCCTAACAGTAAAAGGAGTTCAACAATACTTCCTCCTCCTCCTCCTCCTCCTCCTCCTCCTCCTCCTCCTCCTCTTTCATCATGGAGGGTCGCGAATGTCTGCCTACAATGTTTGTTTACAGGAATGCAACACTCACAGCCGTCCCCAACTTGCAGCTTTTTGTAACCTAAGTTGGGGTTATCATGCAACGTCTGTCCTGGGAGGGAGGGAGGGAGGGATGGAGGGAGGGAGGGAGGGAGGGAGGGAGGGAGGGAGGGAGGGAGGGAAAGAGGGTTGAGAAAGGAAAGGCAAGAGGAAACGAGGGTGAAATAGCATCCTCTTTCACAAACTATGCAAACTTTTAACTCATCTCTTCGTTATGTTCTTTCTTTTTCTTTCTTTCTTTCTTTTTTTTTTTTCTTGATGTGCTCGTTTACAGTTTATAAATTTTCACTGCTTTCTTCTTTCTCTCTCTTTTATTTATTTTTTTTTTATTCCCTCTTTTGTATTTCTTGGTATTTTTTTCTGAACGTTTTCTTCTCTTTTTCTCTTTCTGTTCTTCTCTCGCTTTCATATTTCTTGGTATTCTTCTATTTTCCACTGTTTTATTCTCTCTCTCTTTCTCTCTCTCTTTCATTTTCTCGGTATTCTTATATTTTGTTTACTCCTTTTCTCTCTTTCTCTCTTTCACATTTTTTCTAGTAATTTGATTTTATTTCCAGTTTCTCTTCAACAAGTGTATTTTGAAGAGTGTATTTTGATGTGTGTGTATTCCTATCAGCTGTTTTTCAATACCCAAGTCCTAGCAACACCCCTCTTCTCTCTCTCTCTCTCTCTCTCTCTCTCTCTCTCTCTCTCTCTCTCTCTCTCTCTCTCTCTCTCTCTCTCTCTCTCTCAACGCGCACCACTTCACACTCTACTAACCACACACCACCGCCCGTGTAGCGTCCCTAGCAGCCCACGCCCATCCTCAGTCTTTCCCCGACGAATTACTGGAAGCTCTCGGGCGTCACACACACCCACACACCCACCCATCCACCCAACCCTCCCACCCACCCACCCACCCACTCGTGGTCAACCTACCTGAAATAATCTATTGCCTTAAAGATGGCAAGAGTGGAGGAAAGGAAGGGAGGGAGAGAGAGAGAGACGTTGAGGGAGGTAGATAGACAGGGAAATTTATTCATAGAAATTTCTTAGGCCGTAACAAGCCTATCAGTATCTGTCGACGTTATTATTCTTCGATAATACGTGTGTGTGTGTGTGTGTGTGTGTGTGTGTGTGTGTGTGTGTGTGTGTGTGTGTGTGTGTGTGTGTGTGTGTGTGTGTGTGTGTATGTGTGTGTGTCTGTACACCTAAAGGGTTATGTGTGTGTGTGTGTGTGTGTGTGTGTGTGTGTGTGTGTGTGTGTGTGTGTGCAATTTCTCTCTCTTTCTTTCTCTCTCTCTCTCTCTCTCTCTCTCTCTCTCTCTCTCTCTCTCTCTCTCTCTCTCTCTCTCTCTCTCTCTCTCTTTCCGTGGCTCGGGAATCATCAGCTTCTAGAGGAAATGTCTGTCTGTGTTCAATTTCACGGCTGCAGAACACCTGTTAAGTGGCGTACAGGTGTGTCCCTCTACTCCCCCTTCACCCCCTCTTCCTCTCCCTTCATCCCTTCTCCCTCTTCCCCCCTTCCCCCCCTTTACCCCTTCCTCCCCTCCTTCATTCCACTGTATCGAGGCTGCTCTTACCTACCTCATAGATACATTTTATTTTTACATACAAATGACACAAGAAAATTAACTTCAGGGAAATAATAACTAAGATGATGATGATTTGGAAAGATGAGGAAATATAAGTGAGTGAAATATCAGGTTTATGAGTACAGAGAGAAAGTATAAATGAATGAAAAAGGTGAAGGAGTGGTATCTATCTATCTATTTATCTACCTCCCTATTGCGTCTCCTTGTAAGGGCGGAACATCATGTCATTTTTTGAACTAAATTGGATTCTTCTTTCCTTCCTTCCTTTTTTTTCTCTCTCAGTGATGTGTGTGTACGTGTGTGTGTACCATGTGTCTACTTTCTCCTTCTGCAGCTGAGTTGAGTGGGGTTGTATGTATGTATGTATGTATGTATGTATGTATGTATGTATGTATGTATGTATGTATGTATGTATGTAACTGTATTCTCTTTCTCAGGTGTAGACGAAAATGACACCACTATACT
>JAXIVD010010281.1:0-12500 GCA_036785275.1 Cancer borealis
CTAGCACTGAGTCAGATGGTCAGCTAATGTACGTATAAAACACACACACACACACACACACACACACACACACACACACACACACACACACACACACACACACACACACACACACACACACACATAGATAGACTAGAATAAGACATCTATCTTCCAAACACAAGACAAAACTGTTAGTCATTCCTTTTTCGCGTTACTCGTCTCTTCTCTTCCTCTTCACACCACTCATAGATGGCGTGCACGAAGGGTGAAAGGTTGCTTCTTTTCCGCCATTAACTCTTTCTGATTGGCTTAACTCAGTGTCATTATGGAGGTGATGGCCTGGCGTGACGGTGTTCTTCATTCTTCACGCCATTAACCTTTCGTAATTCTTTTTTTATTATGCGTTACACTCCTAGCCCCATTTCGCGGCCTCCATTGACGTTCTTGAGTCCACTTATCATTATGTATTATTTATTAAGGTCTGCTATGTATTTCTATAATGATTTTACTTGTAACCCATTTTTTCCCCGTGAATTATAATGTATTTGATGTCACTTCCTATACCTCATCACCTTTCATGAGTCATATTCCTTCAATGCTTGACACTATTAACTTTTTTTCACTTGTTCTTCTTCTATGACCTTGAGAGCCTCCAAGGGTGTATCCAAGGGCGTGCATGTGATTTCAAGAGCGTTAACTCCAGCGGTTCAACATGTTTTTGCCAGCATCCGTTAAAGAAATGTCCTGAAATTTATGAGAAAAGTTTCTGTCACCATATTTGTGTGGCGGCCTTGAAAGATGAAGATAAGGAAATTAAGCCTGGAACAAACTATTTTCTTTTTCCTTAATGTCCTGAAATTTATGGGAAAGCTTCTGTCACCTTATACGTATTTGTGTGACGGCCTTGAAAGATGAAGATAAGGAAATTCAGCTTAAAACAAACTAAATATTGTTCTCTTTATGGATACATGTAAATCTGCAAATATTCAACTCCACTACTGGGAAAATCTAGTCTGAGAGAAGCTACGTTACTATTATTTGCTCGGGGAAATAGTTATGGTCATATCTCATAACCTTCTTCTAATCAGACCTCCACCTCCTTCTCTCCCTCTACCAAGGAGCTTCATGTAATAGACTCCTCTGTTCATCCCATACGATCCATTGTGAAAAATCTCAGGCGTACCTATGGATTTCTGAGGCAATGTTACACTTTTCAAATTCCATCGAACTCGTCTTCACGGTTATCAGACAGAACCCAACCTACTCATTAAACAATTATATCCGCATCCCTTATAGTCCCAGATAAAAACAAGAGACTGGGGAGGAAGAAGAAACGAAGCCTCACTTGTCCACTTCACCTCGACTTCAATGTTACTTGAAAATATCATATGAGGTCGTCGTTGTTTTGACCTTGACATTCCAAAGGTTAATGATCCTTCCTGCTGCTGCTGCTGCGCTCTTTATTGTGAACTCTTAAGTCTGTCTCTGATATCGTGTGTGTGTGTGTGTGTGTGTATCTCTCTCTCTCTCTCTCTCTCTCTCTCTCTCTCTCTCTCTCTCTCTCTCTCTCTCTCTCTCTCTCTCTCTCTCTCGATGTGGCTTAGACTCATATCTCTAATGAGGCTATAAATTCATGCTCGTATCTATGGTTTCCAACTCTCTAGGGGGCTTGTTATTCCATTATAAGATAATACGAGTAGAAATATAGTAGTAGTAGTAATAGTAGTAGTAGTAGTAGTAGTAGTAGTAGTAGTAGTAGTAGTAGTAGTAGTAGTAGTAGTAGTGTGCGCAGGACACCAGGCAGGGGGGGAAGCAGCCATCCACGCCATGAGGGAGATCTACGCGGGAAAGGATTGTGAAGCGGTACTGTTAGTGGACGCATCAAATGCGTTTAATTCCATTAACAGAAAGACAATGCTTCACAATATTAAAATCAAATGTCCCTCTCTAGCTACATACGTAGGAAACACGTATGGTGAACCATGTGACTTGTTTGTAAATAGTAGTAGTAATAATTGTTTTAAGGTGCTCAAGTCAATGGAGGGGACAACACAAGGTGACCCAGTGGCCATGGCTATGTACGCAATAGGTCTCTCAGTGCTTCAGGATGTGATTGCGTTTGAAAACACCAAGGTGAAGCAAGTGGCATATGCCGACGACCTTTCGGGGGCCGGCACAATCTCAGACCTGGAAAGTTGGTGGGGATTGATAAAGGACAATGGACCCACCATAGGATACACACCCAATGCAGCTAAGTCCGTCCTTATTGTGAAATCCGAACTTTATGACCACGCTCTGGATATTTTCGGTGGTAGCGGGGTAATAATAACAAAGGACGGGCAGCGGCACTTGGGTGCTGTTATAGGAACAGAGGAGTTCAAGAAGGAGTTTGTAGGAGAAAAAGTGCTCGAGTGGGTGAGGGAGGTAGAAATCCTATCTGATATAGCTAGGACGGAGCCTCACGCAGCTTACTCTGCCTACACGCATGGCCTACAACATCGGTGGAATTACGTCATGCGCACCATCCCAGGCATCAGCCCTCTCTTCAGACCGCTGGAAAACGCTATAAGGAACACCCTCCTTCCAGCGTTACTGAGGTCTCCAGCACTGGGGGATGACGAGAGGGCCCTGCTCGAACTTCCACCAAGACTGGGCGGGATGGGGATCACCTCTCCTGAGAGGTTGGCAACTAGGGAGCACCTCAACTCCATCAACCTAGCCAAGTCCCTCACAGTAAAGATAGTTGCTCAGGACGCACACGGGGAAATAGACCAAAATGCGATCGCTGAGCAAAGGAAACAAATTTCCCTAGACAGGCAACAAGAGCAGAAGACCAGCCTTGAACGCCTGAAGACCATCGTGCCTGCTGCGACTGTGCAAAAAATCCATATTGCACAAGAGACGGGAGCGTCTAACTGGCTAACGTCACTGCCAATCAGAGCAAGAGGCTTCAACCTCAACAAACAAGAATTTGTCGACGCCGTTGCTCTGAGGTATGGCTGGCCAGTTGAAGGACTCCCCAACATCTGTGCATGTGGTTCCCCCAACAACATCGACCACACCATGACCTGCAAGAAGGGGGGATTCGTGTGCATCAGGCACGACGAGGTGAGGGACCTGACAGCCAACATGCTCAGGGAGGTGTGCCATGACGTCGCCACCGAGCCGACTCTTCTGCCACTTGGAGGAGAAAACCTGCGGTTGAGGTCGGCAAACATCTCCGATGAAGCTCGAGTTGACGTCAGTGCTCGGGGGTTTTGGACGAGGGGGCAGAGAGCCTTCTTCGACGTCCGGATCTTCGACCCGATGGCAGCATGTCACCGCGAGCTCTCTCTGGAGGCTGCCCACCGTAGGAATGAGCAGGAGAAGACGAGAACCTATGGCGAAAGGATTCAACACGTCGACCACGGCACCTTCACGCCTCTGGTCTTCACCACGTCCGGCGGGATGGGCTCCAAGGCTAAGTGCTTCTACTCAAGACTAGCCGATTTGATGGCAGAAAAGAAGCACCAGCCAAGGAGCCATGTTGTCGCCTGGATGAGGTGCCGCCTCTCATTCTCCCTTCTCAGGTCTTCCCTCCTGTGTCTCCGGGGTACCAGGCACGCCACTCCCTCCACCACGGACATAAGTGACCTTGATTGCGAAGCCACAGTGGTAGAGAGTAGAATAGGGGTGGGTAGGTTAGGGGATTAAATAAGGATGTAAATATAGGGGTAGATGGATATGGTTAGGGGTTAGAATATTATGGTTGGATGCCACAGCCATTAGCGACCAGAGTTGGGGCTAATGACCTCCAATTTGTGGAGCCCATGCAAATAAAAAGGGTGGAGGTATCTTTAAATGTAGTAGTAGTAGTAGTAGTAGTAGTAGTAGTAGTAGTAAAAATATTAGTAATAGTAGTAGTAAAAGTAGTAGTAGTAATAGTAGTAGTAGTAGTTGTTGTTGTTGAAATAATTATAGTATTAGTGATAGTAGTGTTAGTAATGATGGTGGTGGTGGTGTGGTAGAAGTAGTAATGGTAGTGGTAATAGTTTATAAAAGAATAATAATGCAAGCAATAATGATAATGATAATGATAATAAAAATATTAATAATGATCATAATAATAATAATAATAATAATAATAATAATAATAATAATAATAGTAATAGTAATAATAATAATGATAATAATAATAATAATAATAATAATAATAATAATAATAATAATAATAATAATAATAATAATAATAATAATAATAATAATAATAGTAATAATAATAGTAATGAAAATATCATGATGAAATAGATCAAGAAGATGAGGATGATGAAGATGAATGTGAAAATGAAGATGTAACCTGTTTCCATCATACATTAAACAACCTAACAAAGCCACTTCACACCAGAAACTTCTTCATTTCTCAATACTAATTTTGCTGCTACTAATGTGTATATATATATATATATATATATATATATATATATATATATATATATATATATATATATATATATATATATATATATATATATATGTTGGACATAACCTGCTTACCACTCATGCAATGTGTCAGTGACTATTTCTATCTTACCTTAACAAGTGTCCACACACGCACGAACTCAACACGCACACCATGACACACCGTGTGTCTGCTGCTCCTGCTGAACTCATCGACATGAATTCGTATGTAGTACGGACACTTAGCTAAAGTGACTATAATTTGCTCAGATGAACAAGAGTTATTCTCAAGTAATAATATAAAATGATACTTACCCTAGTAGTTTTCGCTTGGTCAGGGTTCGAACCTCGCACCTCTCGGTTTTGAATCACTCCAAAGCTGCATGATTCGCAGCACCATTTCTACGTTGAACCTGTAAAACAATGGAAATACAGCATTAAAACAAACCCAGTAGTGACTTTCACATATGCACACAGATTCCATCCCTGATGTTCTTTTATAAGCGTGTGATTAAGAGCAAACCACTAGAATAAGCAGACAATATTTATATGACACATGAACATGATCATGCCTTCTCGTCTTTAGCTTCCTGTATTAATAATCATATCTTTGAAGGTTGTGAGCCTCAGCGATGTGAAACTTGATGCTGGTCTGGTCTGGTCTGGTTCCTGCATCTGTCTATTTTCGTCGCCTGTTTCATTGTTAATCATAAAGGAATTGCAGTGACCAACCTCACACATTTCCTTTTAGGGTCCTCAAGGAAAAAAATACTTGATCTTAGTCTTAAAAATCAAGAGGATAGGAGATCTTGTATGATTTTGACTTAATCTCTACTCAAATTCTTGTTCTCTCTCTCTCTCTCTCTCTCTCTCTCTCTCTCTCTCTCTCTCTCTCTCTCTCTCTCTCTCTCTCTCTCTCTCTCTCTCTCTCTCTCTCTCTCTCTCTCTCTCTCTCTCTCTCTCTCTCTCTCTCTCTCTCTCTCTCTCTCCAGAAACGCATCAGTTAACAAGACTAAAATGAAAAAGAAAAAGCGTATAAGATCGCGTATTTTTCTTATCTTTCTTGTCTGCTGCAGAATGTGTGTGTATGTGTGTGTTTTTTTCTTCTTCTGATAGTGTTGGCAACCCATGATTTGGTGTATGATGTGTATGTCGTAATGGTTGTGGTGAGTCTTCCATGTATTCACCAAATCGTGATGCTCTGAGTAGCTGCTTGCACTCTAACACCACCAGGATTACAAAACACCCAAGGAACCTTTTCTTTCTTTCTTTCCCCACCTCTCTCTCTCTCTCTCTCTCTCTCTCTCTCTCTCTCTCTCTCTCTCTCTCTCTCTCTCTCTCTCTCTCTCTCTCTTGTACGTCACTTGTTTATGTTCGCTCCTCGGGACAATATCACACACCTTGCGTTAGTAATGGGATCCAGTTCTATTGTTTATTCTTCATTCGACTACTTGATGCATGTATAAACAAGCATCTACGATTCTCACCTCAAAGAGTGACTGGACTCGTGTTCAATCCCCTTTGAGGCCGGTGAGACGGGTGGATAATCAATATTTCTAAGTCCCTGTTCACCTTGTAGCAAGTCGTTACCCGATGCCCGATGCCAAACGACTTTGAACGACTTTCAAGATCAGGTGATGGTACTCTGGGGGAAGGAACCACAGCCTCACGCACGCTACCACCACCATCAGAAACTACTACTGGTTTGCATGCCTCCTCTCACCCCTACACACCCCTCCCTGCCCTCTTAGATGGATGTGGGGAAGGATTATACTTCTTAAGCCTCTCCTCTCCACATAATGAAGAGGTTCAGTCACCCGTTCAAGTACATTATCCTCCTGCCGTTAAAGAGACAAGCTTCCACTTTTATTTTCTAACTCCGGATAAGAACAATATGCTTTATTATTTATGTTACGTATACTTTAAGATGCATCTCTTGTCTATCTTATTAACCATGGAGTCTGTCATTAAAGTCAACGTCAACTGTCTTCCTGTCCCTTCCTTTTCCTTCTTCACTGTTGCCTTCCATCCACCTAGGAATGCAGCTGATGTCTGGCTATCTGTGTGTGTGTGTGCGTGCGTGTGTGTGTGTGTGTGTGTGTGTGTGTGTGTGTGTGTGTGTGTGTGTGTGTGTGTGTGTGTGTGTGTGTGTGTGTGTGTGTGTGTGTGTGTGTGTGTGTGTGTGTGTGTGTGCATGTGTGTGTGTGTGTTTGAGTGAGGGGAGGTGAAGGAGAATGGAAGGGGAAGACAGGAAGGGCGGTCAGGAAGGGGAGACAAGGGGTCGGAACGGTCACTTGTCTCTTGTCCAATTGTCTCGTGGTATCAGTCCTTAGGTTTGGTCGCTTCGTCTCAGTATCTCTTTCTTACGGGACTCAGTAAGCTACGGTAGAATTGCAATTACTACCCGGCCGGACACCTATTGTTGTGTTTAAATAAATATATATACTTTTTTTTCCTATGATTTGGCAACGTTCCAAAAGTAGATGTAACCAGTTCGTGTACAAGGAAGTGAAGAGAGCAAAAAATTAAGTAATAAATAATATAAGAATAGGAGTAAAATAAGAAGGAAGAAGAAGTGAAGGAGGAAGAGAAGGAGGAGGAGGAGGAGGAGGAGGAGGAGGAGGAGGAGGAGGAGGAGGAGGAGGAGGAGGAGGAGAGGGAAGAAGAAAGTAAAAGGACGAAAGAACATGTTTATATTTTCTTTTCTTTTTCCATTTTTGGATTTCAAAGTAATATTTAATGAGCCTCCCATCACACGTGAGTTAAATAGGAGGAGGAGGAGGAGGAGGAGGAGGAGGAGGAGGAGGAGGAGGAGGAGGAGGAGGAGGAGGAGGAGGAGACAAAAATACGAGTAAGAGAGAAGAAGGTTAACATCTTCCACCTCTTATTTATGTTCACTTTCCTGATTAAAATATTACTGTGATATGTATCTATTTGGTCAGTGTGTGTGTTTGTGTAATACCTATTTATTACTCTCTCTCTCTCTCTCTCTCTCTCTCTCTCTCTCTCTCTCTCTCTCTCTCTCTCTCTCTCTCTCTCTCTCTCTCTCTCTCTCTCTCTCTCTCTCTCTCTCTCTCTCTCTCTCTCTCTCTCTCTCTCTCTAATGTTGATGGAACGAACAAGCACAACCTTTCTGGTTTTTGTAATCAAACACTCAGATTTTTACTTTTTCCTTTCTTTACTTTTAAACACACACCTGACTTGTTTCACGTCATGCCACTCTTTCCCCTCCCCCCTCCCTCTCTCTCTCTCTCTCTCTCTCTCTCTCTCTCTCTCTCTCTCTCTCTCTCTCTCTCTCTCTCTCTCTCTCTCTCTCCACCCCCTCCCCCACGTCACACCCGTCCCCTTTCATCCACTGCATCTGTCTGTGCTATTTAAACATTCTTCCCTTGCACCTCATCCATCCCTACACAACGGACACCTATCAACCCTCAACTGAGACCAATTCATCATTCCCTCACCATTCCAACACCCTCTTCCCCTTCCCCCTTCAACACACCCCCGTCCCCGCTTCCTCCCCGCACATACATACAGAAAGGTTCATCAGCCACATTCTCAACCTGCATCCCCTGCGACCCGCGACGTATAGCGGCATCCTCGTTAACATTGGGAGACAGCGTCCTTTGTTTTCCGAAGGTAGACTCAAGACAGCGGCGGTTCCTTGGTGGTGGTGGTGGTTCCCGGATCATGTGACCCACCACCACCACCACCACCACCGTCTTCCTGCCTCCTCCACCCAGGCCGCGGGGGTCGAGGCACCTTGCCACCCCCCCCCCAAGGACCCCACCTTCCTTCTCTCGCTCCTCCTCCCAGGACAATGACCTTATCCCGACGCGGCTGCTGTAAAACTTGTCAGGGTGCGCTTGGTGATAGTGTTTTTTTTTTCATTTCCGTGTGTGTGTGTGTGTGTGTGTGTGTGTGTGTGTGTGTGTGTGTGTGTGTGTGTGTGTGTGTGTGTGTGTGTGTGTGTGTGTGTGATCGTTTCAAAGTGGTTTATATAGGTCAGTTTTTATTTCCCCGGCGTAAGACTTTTCCCCGAACTCGTGACGCTTTCCTTCCTCTCAATATGTTCGCCCTGCATGCATCCGATCTCATCTCGTTCCATCCTTTTTCTTTCCTCACATAACAATGATCACATAAAACTGTTTAGTACACAACGCAGCCTACAGACAGCCATCCATCCACCACGTCAACGAGGACGTGTTAAGTATACACACACACACACACACACACACACACACACACACACACACACACACACACACACACACACACACACACACACACACACACACACACACACACACACACACACACACACACACACACACACACACACACACACACACACACACACACACACACACACACACACACACACACACACACTCCCGTAGGTCAGTGGCTAACGTACCAGTCTTCCACCCGGCAAGATATGGGTTCGAATCTTGCTCAGATCGCTAAGGATTTTTCACTGACAGAATGGTTACTGTCCTTCATGAGCAAGGTGATAGGAAAGGTGATAGTGAAGGTGATAGTGAAGGTGATAGTGAAGGTGATAGGGAAGGTGATAGGGATGCGTGATGTGTGTTAGGTCTCAGCCTTGTCCATAGATCCGTCTCTATGAGCTCTGAGCTCCTTCGGGGAGGGGATGGTGACGATCATGAGTTCAGCGTGTGATCCTCCAGACTATGGTGAATAACACACACACACACACACACACACACACACACACACACACACACACACACAACACACACACACACACACACATACACACACAATGAATGCATCCCCCATCTCTATGTTTCACTCCAGTCTTTGTGCAAGACATTTACTGCTTATGTGTATGTATTTGGCAATGAGTATCTCTAGTTATTTTTTATCCACACCTGATTAACACATACTGTCAACACTTACAACCGTTCCGTGTTCTCACTTCTACTTAAGGTGATTCATACTGATTTAAGTACTTCCTAGCAAGTTTTTTTTTTATGAGCTGAGGCATAAATTATATCGCAAGTAGTAGAATATTGACTACTTGCTGTGAGAAACATTTCGTGATTTGTGATTCAAGTTTTGTGGTGAGAATGTAAAGTCAAATTAACTACATATGTTTTGAAATTCCATTTAAAGAAACCCCATAAATAAATCAGGAAACAGTTATAGGTTAGAATTTTAAGTAGAATATATCATCTATCTATCTTTCTATCTTATATAAGATAATCATTACATAATAGAATATGTGTGATTACGTGACCAGCCAGCCTCCTGCCACAATTAGTAAAACAGAGAGTTGCATCACCCATCCACACACCTCCCACCCGCACATCACCCAGCCACACATCACCCAACCACACATCACCCAACCACACATCCCCAAAATAAACATCCCTAACTACACATATCCCAGCCACACATCTCCCACCCACACATCACCCACCCACACATCATCCACCCACACATCCCCTAATCAAACATCACCCAGCCACACATCCTCCCAACTAGCACAAACTTGAACACTGGAGAGCCATTGCATGTAACCAAAAGATAATCAATTGAAGCTGTCATCCCCCAACATCAATTAACAGACTTAATTAAAAACCCATCCAATTTCCTTTATGTAACAACCTCATGCATCTTTTTCGGAAGCTGAGGAACTACAACTACAACTACAACATAGTCTAACAACTCTTCCACTACTACTAGATGCATAAGAACCGCGTGGTGTTGTTGGGCAGAGACGCCTAGCAAACGGTAGTAAAAAACAGACCAACCAATGCGAGCAAAAATCACTAACATGCTACAGGAGGATGTACGTATATACCCCAGAGGCTGTAGAATGTATCCATTAAGAGATTGCTGGCGGGCATGACATAGTGATGGCGAGATGCATGAGACATAAGGACGGAATGAAGGAAGTGAGATGTGTGAATGAGGCAACGACCAGGTAGGAAGGAAGAGACGAGGAGGTGAGGGACAACGGGACCTGCGATGTGGGAAGAGAGGTGATGGTAGGGTAACAGGGGGGAGGGGAGAGGCAGGTTAACAGACGAACGGAACACGTAACAGGTAAAAAGAGAAGAAGGGATATCAGCAGAAGAAGGAGGAAGGTGAAGGGAGGTTGGAGATTGAGGATGGAGAAGGGGAATGGGAGGAAAAAGACGAAGAGGAGGAGGAGGAAGAGAAGGAAGGAAGAAACAAGGGGAAGAGGTAGGTAGTCTGAGGAAGAGAGGACAGTGGTCGTGGTCAGATGAGGTCGTTGTAACGGGTTAACCTTTCCAGAGCTTCCTAGATTATGTTAAGCTAAACAACCAGTCCAAATTACGTGTGTGTGTGTGTGTGTGTGTGTGTGTGTGTGTGTGTGTGTGTGTGTGTGTGTGTGTGTGTGTGTGTGTGTGTGTGTGTGTGTGTGTGTGTGTGTGTGTGTGTGTGTGTTGTGTGTGTGTGTGTGTGTGTGTGTGTGTGTGTGTGTGTGTGTGTGTGTGTGTGTGTGTGTGTGTGTGCGTGTGGGCGGGCGCATGCGGTAAAAGTAATAGAACGCCTACATGCGGTGCAGTGTACCCATGTTAACTGTGTTAGGATTCGGGGAGCCATACGTGGTGTGTGTGTGTGTGTGTGTGTGTGTGTGTGTGTGTGTGTGTGTGTGTGTGTGTGTGTGTGTGTGTGTGTGTGTGTGTGTGTTGTGTGTGTGTGTGTGTGTGTGTGTGTGTGTGTGTGTGTGTATGTGTGTGTGTGTGTGTGTGTGTGTGTGTGTGTGTGTGTGTGTGTGTGTGTGTGTGTGTATGACAGGCAGACATACATACAGGCCAGCACCACGTAGGCGTAAAGGAACCCTCACCTCCCTATAAGTCCTTGCAAAGCTAACTGCAGGAAAAGGTGCCTTGAAACTCTACACATAAAACAAAAGAAAGTCACAAAATAAAACACAAAGCCATACAGTACAACGAGCGTCTCCTTTCAGTATAACATTACATAACTATCCAAAAAACAAAAACGAAGAGGCAAATCAACTTTTATATATTATTTCCTCTATTGTTTCACAGGTTCATTTCACGCGGGAAACCTGGCAACTCCCTGACTGATGAGAGGTGTACGTAAACAATCACCGTCATCTGAGTCCACTTCATTCCACTATGATGACTGGACTGGACTGGACTGGACTAGACATCACATCACCGGTACTATATCCGGCTCACTTCCTACTTAACGGACGAGATGCATTACGGATATTCATAATCATATCATGCTTCTCTCTCCTCCATGTGTATAACCAGCGCTCAGGAGACTCATTCTCTACCTTGTAATGAGTATAACAGTATTTTCTGAGAGTCTTAAATAAACGTAATTGATTTTTCGGGGTAACCTTAAAACGCTGAGTGACGGGCCAGGTTTTAAAGTTGTTTGCTCCCATCAAATAAGTAAAGAATATATATAAAACTATTTTCTCTTAACAGCTGCCCCTTGTGGTATCATAACTGAAATCATGTAAAATATACACAAGTTAAGAAAAGCCGGTAAAAGAACCAACCCGGTTCAGTAACCTGGGCCAAACACTCCTCATCCACCCCCCAACCCCCAACACCCAACACACACCCCAACCCCCCCAACACCCCTCCCCTCGCCCAACACTTTCATTCTGCCACAACCAAATATTAGTAGATATAATAATACATTGAACACAAACTCAGTATGCATATATAGGATATTCACTTACACATCCCCCTCTCCAACCTTAGAAACACACTGCAAAACCACACACACACACACACACACACACACACACACACACACACACACACACACACACACACACACACACACACACACACACACACACACACACAGCCTGCCCATTACAGAAAATAATGCACTGATATGTCATGTGTTTTTGTATTACTTCTATTATTTATGACCTTTAATTACTCTCCTTAAACTTAACTCGTCAAATTATTATATCATCAATCAGTGTTTTCTTAGCTTGCCTCAATTTGAACGCCTGTACATTAGTTACTTGAAGCTTGACTCTTTTCATCACAAACCTGTTGAGACGCATGCAAGGCTGTCTTAATACTCTTAGT
>JAXIVD010010282.1:0-13666 GCA_036785275.1 Cancer borealis
CCCCCCCTGCCTCGCCCCCCCTCTTAGAGATGTTATTTTTAAGGCAAATTATTATTATTATTATTATTATTATTATTATTATTATTATTATTATTATTATTATTATTATGTGTATGTATATAATGTTAGAGGTAGATAAACAGTCATGTACGTAAATTTTACACGTACGTATTACATGACCTGTGTGTGTGTGTGTGTGTGTGTGTGTGTGTGTGTGTGTGTGTGTGTGTGTGTGTGTATATATATATATGTGTGTGTGTGTGTGTGTGTGTGTGTGTGTGTGTGTGTGTGTGTGTGTGTGTGTGTGTGCACATCTATACGTTCACAATATCAAGACATAAAACGTTGAAGACATACATACAAACTCATGTACGTATGTATGTATAGTTTTAAAAGTGTTTGAGTATGTACACATACATTATTATTATTATTATTATCATTATTATTATTATTATTATTATTGTTGTAATTAGCCAGATCGTTATTACATTTCAGTGTCTCCCAACCATTACATAATTACAATAAAATAAAATACTTTCTGGGTGCTAAGCTAATTCTTGTCTTATTGATCTCTCTTTATTTTTCTTTAATAATACTTCTACAAATTTTCTCACAGCTATACAGATTCAGTGACATGATTAGTGTGACCTATTCTAAAACCTAACTCAGTCTCATAAATATATCTTATGATAATATATATCAAACTTATATAAAGCTACAATTAACAATAGTATTACGAACATGAATTTTTGGGCGGGAATATTTGGGCGGTTTTTTTTAACGCGGAAAAGGGAGAATTGTAGTTTCCCGCCAGTCTCTCGGAGCGGGGAAGGCCAGTTGAGTGAGAAGGGCAGTGGTGTTGACGTTAGTAAAAGCCCTTTGCAGCCTCCACACCGGGGCCAAGGCAATGAGCTGTATTCTAACAAGGCTCAAATAGGTGAAATATATAAAGATTTCATAATGAAGTCCTGAGAGCGGCAAAACTGTTCACTTTCACGCGACGCATCGGCTGGCGAAGCTGTGTGTATTCCCTTGTAAGTTGAGGTCAATAAACCTATAATATAATAATAATAATAATGTGAGTGGTGAGGCGGGACATTGGTGCGCCTTATACACGGTGGTGAGTCCTGCCACGTCTCGGCGGGGCTGCGGGCTGTCCAGGGGCGTCCGGGGCTCACGCTCGTCTTCCCAGATTATCCTCTCCGCCCTTCGCTGGTCAGGTCAGGTGTCCGTCGGTCAGGAAGTTTGGCCTTTGTATCGGCGCTTCCCTGATGATCTTCACTGATTATTTGTCTGTTGCTCAGTTTTTCAGTTTGTCGTGTCAAGAGTTTTCCTTTTCTTTTCCTTGTCTTTTCTTTATCGCTGTTCTTGTCGAGAATTGAGGGGTATGACGATGCTGCCCCGCCCCGCCCCGCCCCAGGCAAGACAAGCATACTAGAGCGAGGAATGGATCAGCTGTCGTCCCTTGCAGTCCAGAAGGCAAGAGATCCTTCTGAAGGAGGCCAGTTGGGAGATGTTGCTCCTAATGGTCAGCTGACTGTCCTAAATCACCCACAGGATGTTTATTTCTTGCTGCGGCGACAGGTTGGACATCACCACCAAATGTGTTCTCTCTCTCTCTCACACACACACACACACATACACACAGTCACACACCTAAGGTAAAAGATCATTTACACTTGTTAACATTGTGTAATTCTTTCCATTATATTACAGGAAAAAAGTAAAACAATAATGATGATCGTAATGAATAGAAGTAAAAATAAATAAAATAAAAAGTGAGCATACAGATTCGGCGCCAATGGTCCAAGTAATTAATAAATAACGTTTCCTGACTAACATAAAGAGTAATAACTCACTTAATATAATACAAACACAAAACATTATATACTAGTTTGAAGGAAAATCCAATACTAACCAAAACAAATACTATATAATCAAACCGAAATAGATCCAAAGAAGAAGAAGAAGACAAGAAGTTAGCGGAGATTCAAGCTCACGTAGGGTGTTATTTAAACTCTAATTACTCCATTATTAAGTGTGTTCAAGCTACATCGAGTCACCTGTAGCTGTATAAACCCCTAGTGATCACTCAGCTGTGGTATAACCGTGGTAAGTGTGGTAATATAAGAGAAATAACACTTTAATATAAACACGTGGAAATAATGCCACAGTCTGTTGTGTGGAGTGATAGTGTTGACCAACGCGCGCCAACCTTAACATGTTGAAGAATTTGTGTCTCAGTGTAGCTTGAGTCCCACGTTATTAGTGACCACTTTATTGGAGATAGTATTTGGGATGGAGATTGAAGTGTGTTGTCTTGAGGCTGTCTCTCCTGGTACCCACTATCATCATCAGCAGCAGCACCAATATCAAAACACGCTGCATTAATTCTCTTTAAATAACCTTTTAAGTCCACATAATGGCGATTGATAACCGTAATGGAAGTATATTTGGCCTTGTTAACTCTTCCTACGCCGCCTCAGACCCGGGAATGAACGTACCTTGTAAGTATGAAGGAAATATTGGTGTTAGAGAAATGTCGGTAAATTTATACTTTATGCCAATATTCCCTATCTCTACCCACACCCCACCAACCCCCCCAACAAGCTTGGGGAATCGGGGGTTTTTTGGGGGGAGGCATATATGAGTGATATATGGTCTTTGAAAAATCTAGGAGAATTTCCCTAGATTTAGGAAAAATTTCCCAGATCTAATCTAATTTACCCTAACCTGGGGGGCTGCGCCCCCACCTCGACCCCCCCGCTGACACTGTTGTAACCTAATCTAACCTTATTTACCCTAACACTGTAAATTCCCCCTCAGATGCATGTTATGATGAGGAGCCGGGAGCAGCAGGATCAGTCTGCCTCAGGTGTGGGGAGACGCTGGTGTGATGGCAAGAATCACCTTGAGGCAGGCAGCTCCGTCCACAAAGGAGAGAACAAGTTTGAGTGTCAACAGTGTGATAAAACTTTTAAATGCAAGAGTAAGCTTGAGATACACACCCTGACACACAGTGGTGTTAAAAATCATGAATGTAAAGACTGTGGGAAAACATTTACCCTAAAGTCTACCCTCACCAGACACACCCTGACACACAGTGGTGTTAAAAGCTATGAATGTAAAGACTGTGGGAAAACATTTACCCAAAAGTCTACCCTCACCACACACACCCTGACACACAGTGGTGTTAAAAACTATGAATGTAAAGACTGTGGGAAAACATTTACCCGAAAGTCTCACCTCACCACACACACCCTGACACACAGTGGTGTTAAAAACTATGAATGTAAAGACTGTGGGAAAACATTTACCCGAAAGTCTCACCTCACCACACACACCCTGACACACAGTGGTGTTAAAAACTATGACTGTAAAGACTGTGGGAAAACATTTACCCGAAAGTCTCACCTCACCACACACACCCTGACACACAGTGGTGTTAAAAACTATGAATGTAAAGACTGTGGGAAAACATTTACCCGAAAGTCTCACCTCACCACACACACCCTGACACACAGTGGTGTTAAAAATCATGAATGTAAAGACTGTGGGAAAACATTTACCCGAAAGTCTCACCTCACCACACACACCCTGACACACAGTGGTGTTAAAAATCATGAATGTAAAAACTGTGGGAAAACATTTACTTGTGAGTCTCATCTCACCCAACACACCCTGACACACACTGGTGTTAAAAACTATGAATGTAAAGACTGTGGGAAAACATTTACCCGAAAGTCTAACCTCAACACACACACCCTGACACACAGTGGTGTTAAAAACTATAAATGTAAAGACTGTGGGAAAACATTTACCCGAAAGTCTCACCTCACCAGACACACCCTGACACACAGTGGTGTTAAAAACTATGAATATAAAGAATGTTTGAAAACATTTACTTTGTAAGTCTACCCTCATCACACACACCCTGACACACAGTGGTGTTAAAAACTATGAATGTGAAGACTATGGACAAGCATTTACCCAAAAGTCTACCCTCACCACACACACCCTGACACACAGTGGTGTTAAAAAATATGAATGTAAAGAATGTGGGAAAACATTTACCCGAAAGTCTATCCTCAACAGACACACCCGGATACACGGTGTTAAAAACTATGAATGTAAAGACTGTGGACAAGCATTTACCCAAAAGTCTTACCTCACCACACACACCCTGACACACGGTGTTAAAAACTATGAATGTGATGACTGTGGACAAAGATTCTTTACTGTTTCTCATCTCAATCAACACATGTTTAGACACCCTGGCTTGAGGGAGTTCAAGTGTGATGTTTGTAAGAAATGTTTCAAGAGAAAGAAGGATATTCGCAGACACATGAAGATACACTTTTGAGTTGATGTGTTGTGTGGACAAGTGTGGTGGTGGTTACAGGTGAGGGTGTTACACCTCACTCTGAGACTACATACACACACACACACACACACTGTGTCCTGGCACCAATTATGTTTGCAGTATATATAAATGACATGGTTGATGGCATAGAAAATGACATAAGTATGTTTGCAGATGATGCCAAGATAAGGAGGAGAGTGACAAACCAGGAAGACTGTATTGCCCTACAATTAGATCTTGATCAAATAAAAGAGTGGTCTAACAAATGGCAAATGGAATTTAATGCTAAGAAGTGCAGTGTGATGGAGTTCGGGAAGAGTAACAAAAGAATCAAAGGGAATTACTCGTTAGCTAATGAAATAATTAAGAAAACAACAGAAGAGAAAGATCTGGGAGTAATTGTGACAGACAGTCTATCACCAGAAAAACACATAAGCAAGATAACTGGAGAAATGTATAATCTGCTCACAAATATAAGAACAGCCTTCACATATCTGGATGAAGATATGATAAAAATAACTAATAACATCAATGATACGGTCAAGATTGGAGTATGCAGCGGTAGTGTGGTCGCCAAGGTTGAAGAAGGATGTTGAAAAGTTGGAGAGGATTCAGCGAGCAGCAACAAAAATACCAGCAAGGCTAAGCGACCTTCCGTACGAGGAAAGACTGATAACCTTGGAAGAAAGGAGGCAGAGAGGAGATTTAATAGAGTTATATAAAATTCACGAGGGAATGGAGATGATTGACAGAGATGATTTGGTGATCAGGGACGTCAGTGGTAGCAGAGGACATAGCAAGAAATTAATGAAGAGGGCATGCAGAAGAGACTTTAAGAAATATAGTTTTCCACATAGAAGTATAACTGTATGGAACGAGCTCGATGATGAGATTGTGTGTGCAAAAACAATTCATGATTTCAAGACAAAATTGGATGCAAAGAGATATAGAGACGGGACAGCACGAGCCCAAGTGTGGCTCTTTTCCTGTATAACACAACTAGGTAAATACACACACACACCACCAACTGGTGTGGTTTAATGTCAACCCAAGGAACTGATGCATCACAGAACTGCCCAACACTGAGAGCAAGACAAGAGATAGACTGCCACCGCCACCGCCACCACCGCCACCACCACCACCACCACCACCACCACCACCACCACCACCACCACCACCACCACCACCACCACCACCACCACCACCACCACCACCAGGATCCACACACCTGCAACACTTACAGCAGAGGTTGTGTGACACTTTGGGTGGTCTGTGAAGTCACCAGACGACACAAGTACAACCACAACTATAACTGGTTCCTGAATCATCCTTTCATCTCCCTCGTGGACCAGCGGCCTCATCACCAACCAAGTAAGTAATAGTGGTGATAATAGTAGTAGTAATAATAGTAATTATTAAGGATAGTAATTAAATATATAGGAAATATATAACATTTTATTACAAAAATATTTAATCAAGTTATTAACAGATGACCCCAAAACACACACATGTACACACACATGTACGTTATCTCTATCTCAGTCCACAGGATGTCACCCACAGGATGTTAATGAACCACAGTCAAGACTCACCACAGCCTACCACATTATACATTATATATATATATATATATATATATATATATATATATATATATATATATATATATATAATGTATTATGTATAATGTGGTAGGCTGTGGTGAGTCTTGACTCTTCCTCTCAGTCCACAGTATGTTGGCGTGGACATCGGAGGGAAGTGATAATCAGCTGAAGTAATGTTTGAGTTGGAGTCCATCCGTTCACCTGAGACTGCAGACCCAACGTGGAAGAGGTGAAGACCAAGATGAGTAAGATGTTCTCCACCTCCCTTCAGGCACAGGTTTTTGAAGAAGTGAGGAGAAGAAGAAGAAGATATATATATATATATATATATATATATATATATATATATATATATATATATATATATATATATATATATATATATATATATGAGATAGACTGTGGTGAGTCTTGACTGTGGCCACATTAACATCCTGTGGCCACATTAACCCATATATATATATATATATATATATATATATATATATATATATATATATATATATATAATGACATCCTGTGGTGAATCTTGACTGTGGTTCCATAACATGCTGTGGTGACATCTGTTCCTCTGAGTGCACAGTGTGTTGGCGTGGACGGCGAAGGGAAGTGATGATCAGTGGTGAAGAAATGTTTGCTTGAGGCTGCAAAGTGACAGGAGAATGTTTGTCATGTATCACTCTTCAGCCACTCGTCACCACCACCACCACCACCGTGGCTGCCGCCAACCTGTGCACGGAGAGAGAGAGACAATAATTAGTGTGGGATATCAAAGTGGAACAGTATAAATGATAGATAATACAGACAGTATAATTATAGATGATTATAAATTGACCAACAATAATGAAACTGAATCTACAAAACTATCTTGTCTACTTATACATTGTCCTAATCTTGTTTAAGGTGAGGTGTGTGTGTGTGTGTGTGTAGGTGTCTGTGTGTAGAGAGGTATATGTGTGTGTGTAGGTGTATGGGTGTAGAGAGGTATATGTGTGTGTGTGCACACTTTAAATACAAGTTAGCGCACACCACTCCATAACTCCCTGGTCTTAATATAACCTCTAACACACTGTACATACTTCACCAATACCAACACCTAATACCTGAACTTAATTACTGGTATATTAGCCATCTAATCCATTGGCTTTGTTTCCCATCTATCAGTAACACCTGTACCTAACACTGTATATCTTTCACCTGTACCTTCATTCTCTACATAAATTACAGACAAACACACACACCTGTACTTTGATCTGATTAAGGTTAGGTTTCCTCTTCTCTTTTCCTCTTCTTCCTCTTGTTACTCTCTCCTTACGGCTTTTCCTGTCATAAAAAAAGGCTGTTAGGAAGTAGAGAGTGAGTTTTTTTCTCAGTATTAGGTCAAGATACAGACATGAAAACTATTTATACTTAGATAACATTGCAATTATAATACGAGTGAAATGCAAATACATACATACATACATACAATACCTGATTTTGTGGGTGTTGGTGTATTTCTCTCTCTGTAAGGCAAGGTAAGGTAAGACAAGGCAAGGCAAGGTAAGACAAGGCAAGGCAAGGCAAGGCAAGGTAAGGTAAGGTAAGATAAGATAAGGTAAGGTAAGGTTCTGTTGAAAGGATTAGATTAAATGAAGGATGTGTATTTATAGAAAGGAAATTATGTTAGCAGAGGTAATTTCTATGGGTTAGATCCACGGATATTCCAATGGAGAATGGACGTCATTGAATAATAATAATAATTTTTTAAAAAAAGTAGGAGTTATAGAAGGAAGGACAGTATCTGGGCAGGAAGGATTTAGGATTAAGGAATTATGTGGCAAGGATTCACGAGACTCCAGGAGGTAAAGGCTAGTTAAGAAGAGATTGTTTACTAGATGTAGCTGTGAGGGTGGGAGGAGAGGAGGAGGAGGAGGAGGGGAAGATTGGAGAGGAGTAGGGAAAGGTGGTATGAAAGTGGAAGGAAGGTTATTGAGTGGTTTGTGGTGGGATAGAGGATGAAAAAAGGGAGTGAGATATCAATGAAAGGAAGGGGATGAGGGATGAGAGGGAGGAAGGAAGGGGATGAGAGAGAGGGAGTAAACATTTTCTTAGCTGGAGGTTGTAGGGAAGAAATTTTAGTGATTAGAAGGTTAAGGTTGCGTGAGTTTCAGTTCCGGTAACCATCAATGAAGATGCTCTCCTGAACGTCAGCCAATGGAAGGTAATGGGGATGGAAACGGAAGGATTTGAGGACAGAAAGAAAAACAATACAATGATAAATATGAATAGAGGAACGAGATCTTTGACGTTAGGATTTGAGGACAGACGCAGAAACAATACAATGATAAATATGAATAGAGGAATGAAATCTTTGACGACACAAGAATTAATTGCAAAAAGGAATTTACTCACAGAGGATTTGCAGAAAGGTAAGAAGTTGTTATATGGTTTAGCAAAATTATACAGAAAAAGTAAGACAAAATAATATAACATTAAGGATAAGGAAAGGAATATATATAGATAACAGATGGACGGAATATTTTGATAAGAAGAGGAAGACGATGAAATTATGGAAGAAGAGTTTGAAAGAATGTAAAAATTATGAAAGAACACACACAGGAACACTCAATAAATATAACATAATTTTCAGTTTATTTCCAAAAAGGGAAAACAATGGATTATATATTAAGTACATGATAAAATGACAATCCCTTAATTATGTACACACACACACACACACGTACATACAAAACACACATACATACATACACAAACACATTAAAAATTTGTTAATATGGAAGTTTTTTGATAATTTTTTTAAATATCACTTATTTTTGGCTTTTTTTACAGTAACGCACATTTTTTTTGTCTACATTAACACACACACGCGCACACACACAAATACATACATTAATAAACACACACACACACACACAAACAAGTACAAAAAATTGGAATTGAGAGGCAAAGTTTTTTCACACACACACGCACACACTATAAATATTGCGAAAACATAAACAATAGACGAAGAAACATTGGCAAAAAACTTAACATTGGCACATCGCATAATAATAATAATAATAATAATAATAATTTGCAGAAAAACACTGTACAAAATGCAATCAGTATAATACACAAATTTCTTATACAAATATTATCTCTCTCTCTCTCTCTCTCTCTCTCTCTCTCTCTCTCTCTCTCTCTTTATCATGTACTTATCTCTCGAATCTCAAGAACGAGCATTCAACTCAGCATTGGATATAGTGGTGAAGCAGTTGAATGACCAAATAAATAAGCTGGAGAACAGAGTCGTTGATCTAACTAGCAGCCTCGAATTTACTCAAAAAGAGGTTGATGATCTTAAGTCTCAGGCAAAAGACTATGCCAAAGAGAGGAATGAGACTATGGCTAGAATAAACCATTTACATGAGGAAGTAGAAGCTTCAAACAAGAAAAATAAAGAATTGGAAGATAGAATAAACCATCAAGAAGATTATAGTAGAAGGAAGAATATACGCATCAGCGGCATGGAAGAGATGGGCGGCAACGAGACATGGGAGCAGACGGCGGCCAAGGTGAAAACACTTCTGGAGGACAAGATGCAGCTGTCTGATCTCGTGCTCGAACGAGCTCATCGAGTCGGACTAAGACGAGAAGGCAAGCCTCGCCCCATAGTGGCTCGTTTCCTGCGCTACGCTGATCGCGATGCTGTCATGAGAAATGGAAAAAAGCTCAAGGGTACCAACATCTTTGTGAACGAAGACCTGTGTGCAGCATCGCAGGCTATAAAGAGCTCCCAATTTCCTCTGCTGAAGCAAGCTAGAGCACAGGGGAAGATTGCGTTCTTCCGTCACACTAAACTAATAATACGTGAGAAAAATGACGACAATACTGCCAGACGGATGCAGCCGTCAGTAAGTGAAGGGGAAGGTGCAGTCGGTGGTGCGATGGGTGACAGTCGGGACGGTGCTGCTGGACCTGCTGCTGCTGCTGCTGGTGCTGATGGTGATGTCATCGGCACTGAGGTGGCGGGCGTGTGGTCTAGTGGTGGTGGAAGGGAGGTAGTTTTCCCCTCCCTCCCTGTGGCGCGCCCGAGTGGTGCCCGCCCTCACTTTCCCGCTACACCTGCTGCTGCCTCGTCTCAACGCAAGATCATTAAGAAATCCCTAAGGAGCTCCTCGAAGAAGTAGAGTAGTATAGACACCCAGATACTACTACTAAGAGTAAAGATATGGTTTTGATAGTTAGTTCATGGACATAGAACATTTTTTTCCTTTTTCTAACCTCAATGATAATGAATTCATGGATGTTATTCGTAGTGACAATCATAAGTACCCATTGAGTGTACTCAACTCATTAATTTATTGTAATAGTGAGTCTAATCTTACTAATCACAATGTTGATCACCTTAACGAGCAAATAGTACCTCAAATTGAATGTGAATATGTCTTCTGTTCTGATGACATATCACACAATTTTCCTAATAATAGTTTAAAGATAATTTCATACAATATAAGTAGCATTCCTCAAGACTTGGAGTCTTTTTCCGAGCAATGTTTAAATCCATCTGGTATTCAATTTGATGTCGGATTATGTGAGACTCGCCTTAACGACAATATATGTAATCTGTACAAATTGGATAACTATTCTTCATTTTTTCAAAATAAATCTACTCAAAGTGGGGGTATTTGTATATATGTGCATAAAAAATTTCAGGGTGTCAAGATTAATAATGCTTGCTTGCAATTGCCACATATTGAATCTTTATTTATTGAGATCTTAAAGCCTTTTCATTACGTAATAGGAATGGTATACAGACCTCCTAATTCATCATTTGGCGATTTTCTTGAATCTTTAGAGAATATTATGGAATTGTTATCCAATTTCAGGTCGGTTTGTTACATAATGGGTGACTATAATATTAATTTGTTGAATAATAATGATAATGTTATTAATTATACAAACTTATTCTACACATACAGTTATTTTCAAACAATCACAAAGCCAACTAGAGTCACTAGCAAGTCAGCAACACTAATCGATCATGTTTGGTCAAATAATATGAAAAATTATATAAAAAGTGGTATTTTGTATACATCAATAAGTGATCATTTCCCTGTTTACAGTGTATTTGCTATGCCTCATCATAATAATACATCATATTTTCACATAACCAAGAGAATATTTGGGGATGATAATATTAATGCTTTCAGAGAAGACTTGAAAAAGTTTAGTTGGAATTCAGAACTTACAAATCTTGAAGGGGTTGACAATATTTTTGATTTGTATATGGCTAAGTTTCAAGATTTTTATAATGTACACTTTCTCTTAAAATCATTTTCAATTAAAGAAAAACATTATGGCAAACCTTATATAACACCCGGGATCATTAAATCCATAAAACACCGTAACAAATTACAGAAACTATTTGCAAAGTGGCCATTGACATACGAAACTCAGTTCAAGAGATATAGAAATATGTTAACTTCAATAATTAGAACTGCTAGAGATAGTTATGTAAAGTCAAAACTTCATCAAGAGTCCGGTGACGCAAAAAAGACATGGAAAACTGTAAATAACTTAATTGGTAAGGAACGTGCAAAACTACCTTCTTCAATAAGTTTCAATGATAAGATAATTTCAAATAATATTGAAATAGCAGAGGAATTTAACAACTATTTTAGCAATATTGCTAGTAAACTAGCCTCAGATATCCAACCGGCCTCTGTTTCTTTTGAATCTTTTTTGTCTGATCCTCTACCTTTTTCTTTTTTTCTTAAGCCAACATCGGAACGAGAAATTTCAGAAGTCATTCAAGGCCTTAAAGTAACTTCTCCTGGAGATGATGGTATTGATATCAAAGTAATTAAGAGATGTAGTGAAGAAATATCTCCATTCCTAAAAGTCTTTGTAAATAAATGTTTCAAGGAAGGAAGTTTTCCAAAAAAATTACAGATTGCAAAAATTATTCCTATATATAAAAAAAGGTAAGAAATTGAGTCATAGTAATTATAGGCCTGTCTCCATTCTTTCAAGCTTTAGTAAAATCATCGAAAAACTATTTGCTACAAGACTAAAGGATTACCTTACAAAATGTTCATTACTAACAGAATGTCAATATGGTTTCAGGCCCAAATATTCTACTGAGTTAGCAATACACCAACTTTCGCAAAATATTTTCAATACACTAGATAATAAGTTATGTCAAATAACCGTTCTATGTGATTTAAGTAAGGCATTTGATACTGTATCACATGACATTTTATTAAATAAGTTAGAGAACTATGGTATAAGAGGAAAGGCAAATGATTTCTTAAGAAGCTACTTGGGTTTCCGGAAGCAATACACAGTATTTAATAATACTTCATCTTCATTTAAACAAGTTCATCATGGGGTTCCGCAAGGGTCAATTTTGGGACCATTATTATTCTTGATTTATGTAAATGATATGGTGCGTATTAGTTCTAACGTAAAATTTTTGTTAGTTTGCTGACGATACAACACTTTTCATCCAAGGATCTAAAATTGATGAAATGGTGGTAACATTAAATAATGAATTGGTTAAGCTATCTAATTGGATGAAAAGCAATAAATTGACGATAAACGCTTCCAAAACCTTTTTCATGGTAACATGTGGTAAAAACATTATCTTAGATAATGTAAGCATTAAGATAGATAATTGTGTGATAAGTAGAGTTAGTCATATAAAATTTTTAGGTGTTACTATCGATGAAAAATTGACTTGGAAACCACACTTATTAAGTTTACGTACAAGAATATCACAAATCACAGGTGTTTTATACAGGTTAAGAAGTTGTTTAACTCCAGAATGTATTAGATTGGTCTATATGTCAACAGTTTATCCACATTTATTATATTGCTCAGTTGTTTGGGGGGGAGCTTTTAAAACTCTCTTAGATGATTTATTTATTGCACAAAAGAAAATTATACGAGTTATGTATTTCAAGTCAAAATTTGCACATACAAACCCTCTCTTTAGGGAATTCAAACTTATAAAACTTCCTGATATAATCTTATTTCAAACATGTCTTTTCGTTTACAAATCCCTGTATATTTTCCCTATAAACACATCATTTGAGTTTCCTTCTCACAATATCAACACAAGAAGGCCCATGGATTTAAAAATACCTCAATGCAGAACTGTACACGCCCAGAGAAGTGTGAGTGTGAGGGGCGTGTGGTGTTGGAACAACCTCCACCAAGACATTAAGTCTATTACCACTTCAGTTAACTTATTCAAAACTAAAATAAAGGCTTCTATATTTAGTAACTATGAATTATGAAGATGGACATTATTATGTAAGTTTTTGTTGTATTATATGTATCATAGACTCCTATACCTATGTACAGGAGTCTATATATGTATGTATGTGTAAATTATGTATGTATGTATGCACTGTAGTATGTGAAGGTGTATGTATTTATGCATGTGCATATGTATGTGCATGAGTGAGCATGTGTTTCTATATTTGTAATTTTCATATGTTTGTAAGAATACGTTTATGTATATATGAACATATGTTTTTTTTTTATGTCTATGTATGTGTTACATCTGCAAGCATATGTAGTATATACGTATATTTTGTGTGTATATATGTATGTATATGTATGTGTGTATGTATATGTATGTGTATGTATGTGTTTTATGTATATATGTGTATGTATGTGTATATGTATGTGTGTATGTGTATGTATA
>JAXIVD010010283.1:7500-13666 GCA_036785275.1 Cancer borealis
TTAATAAATTATACAGCATTTCAAAGTTATTAAAATGAGTTACGCAAACATATATACATCACAGGTATATATTTAGAGCGAGTGGCAATAACCTTTCCACCAGATTCAAGGTCAGGCAGGGAGGCGAGGAAGGGCGAGAGAAGAGACATAGTTGCCAGTATTAAGTATGAGCGCCACCTCTGGGTCGATGTTGAAGAGAGAGGCATTAAGAGGAAGCATAATACCCTCACACACACTCGCACGCACGCACGCTCACACACATACACACACGCACACACATACGCCATCTACCAGACACAAACATAAACTTGCTAAAGGAGAGAGAAATAACAATTCACATACATAAACCACAACACAAATAAGAAAAATAATGAATAATAATAATAAACAGAAATTAATATATAATAAAAATAAAAAAAACAGCAATAATCAGATAACTTCTCCCAATTATAACCTAAAACCAGGATTAATTTACACAATATTTCTAACCCTTTACACCAAACAATAAAACATAAAATAAAACTATCTATGTATTTACAAAGCTTTATGTATGGGAAAACCTGTCTTCGGCAAGGAAACTAATCTTCCATCAAGCTTTACTGCAACATGAAGGAAAGTTGTAAAGGGGAGGAGAAAGCCTGGATTATCTACAAGCTTTACAAATCCATACCTACAACCCCTGAAGCCTTTTTCCAATAGATAGATAGATAGATAGATAGATAGATAGATAAAGGTCAGGTTTATAAGGTCACGTACAGTAATTAAGGCTTCGTGACACACCTGGAAATCCTCTCAGGTGAGTTTGCATATCGGTGACCAAATTACCAAATACGAAGGCGAACTGAAGCCGAAATGGAGGCTCTCTCTCTCTCTCTCTCTCTCGTGTGTGTGTGTGTGTGTGTGTGTGTGTGTGTGTGTGTGTGTGTGTGTGTGTGTGTGTGTGTGTGTGAATATAGTTTCAACCTATACCACTACCTCCTACCTCCTCTTCCCTCTCCTCCTCCTCCTCCTCTTCCTCTTCTTCCTCCTCCTCCTCCTCCTCCTCCTTCTCTTCCTCCTCCTCCTTTCATATCCGTTTTCCTCCCTTTGACCAAGTTTCTCTCCCTCACATTCCTCCCTCCCTTCCTCTGCCTCCCTCTCATCCAATCCTCCCCCTTCTCCCTTTCTTCCTTTACCCTTCCTTCATTTCTCTCTCACCCTTTCCTTCCTTCCTTTCTTCATTCTCTCTCTCTCTCTCTCTCTCTCTCTCTCTCTCTCTCTCTCTCTCTCTCTCTCTCTCTCTCTCTCTCTCTCTCTCTCTCTCTCTCTCTCTCTCTCTCTCCATCCTTCTTACCTCTTTAATTCATATCCTCTCACTTGCCTCCGTCCAATCTCCTCCTCCTCCTCCTCCTCCTCCTCCTCCTCCTCCTCCTCCTCCTCCTCCTCCTCCTTAATCACACCCCTTTATAACTGCTTGACTACACATTCATAACTTCCTGTTGACTCTCTCTCTCTCTCTCTCTCTCTCTCTCTCTCTCTCTCTCTCTCTCTCTCTCTCTCTCTCTCTCTCTCTCAATACATACGGTTCCCTTACCACCCCTTCAAACTCTCTCATCACTGCCCTAATCACACACACACACACACACACACACACACACACACACACACACACACACACACACACACACACACACACACACACACACACACACACACACACACACACACACACACACACACACACACATACACACACACCTAACCCCCCACCTGAAAATCTATTGCAATTATATAAGAAAAAGAGATGGAGGATAGCTGGCGGAATGATTAAGGATTCTTGTTTAAAACTCTACAAATCAGGGTTCGAAGGCAAAGGAGAGACGATTGGATTTAAAAGAATTACAGACTTGAATGATTCTTTTGAGCTCAGACTTCAGGTAAGTTTTACATCATTAACGCAGCGAGAAGAGCAGCACAGGTAACCCCCGACAGGTGTGAATTGATGTGTAGCGAAGGAGTGTAAAAGGAGGAGAAGGAGGAGGAGGAGGAGGAGGAGGAGGAGAAGGAGGAGGAGGAGGAGGAAGAGAAGTATAAAAAAAAGAAAATTTAAGAATTGAGAGTAGAAAAATGAAGTACAGAACGAAAAAATATGATAATTGAAATAAAAATTATAGGTTAGCAAATATGAAATAAAAACGTGAAAGAAAGTCAAAAAAATAAGAAAGAGTAAACAGAAATAAAAGTCATATATATAGAGTCCAACGAAAAAAAAAATACCTTTTTTCCCAACGTTAAGACGCCACATAATCCCTCCTTCCCTCCATCCATCCCTCCCTCCTTCCCTCCTTTCATCTCCCTCTCTCCTTCCCTCCTCCTTTCCCTTACATCCACAGAAAGACATTATCAGCCAGCTCTCCCTCACCTTTCCTCCTCCCTTTCACCCCTTCTGGTAGCTGTGTTTATAAATAACGAATGACATATTTAAACAAAGCTTGGACAGAATCCCAGAAGAGGCGCTGAGGCAGAGATAATTTTAGTGTGGTGAAAGATATATAAAGGGAGAGATGAGTGTGTGGTAGTGTGGTGGTAGTGTGTGGTAGTGAGGTAATACTGATAGGTGTGAATGGATGTGTAAGTAATTATGTATATGGTTGGTGTATAAATGTATAAATGTATAAATGGTTCAGTACACATATTACATAGATGATAAGTAGGTAGGTGGGTAGAGTAGAGGGAGACAGGTGAACAGGTAGATATATACAGGTAGATTGAAAGGTAGACAGGTACGTGGGTAGTGGTGACAAATATAGACAGGTAAGTGTGTAGGTGGAGACAGATAGATAGATAGATATAGATAAATAGATAGTTTATAGATCAAAGGACATACTCTACATAATAAGTGAAACACGCTACAAATATTCATCATAACATTACGAATAAACAACAAAGGATCTGAAATATAAAGAATCGAACACTATGAACATCAAAAGAAAGGGATTGAAAAAGAGTTCAAGTATAATATGAAAATAGAAAAAGTCTAACACACACACACACACACACACACACACACACACACACACACACACACACACACACACACACACACACACACACACACACACACACACACACACACACACACACACACACACACACACACACACACACATCAGCTACGATACAGACAGACAAAAACTAAACGCAAACAGACATATATCACAGCACATAAAACTATATAACAGAATAAATATTACCAACATGAGAGAGTGAATATGAAATAGACAGACAAGCACAAATAATACGTTTCTGAAGCAAATACTAGAAACAAAATATAACACAAAATAAAATAGATACACGCAGTAACATTAGAATTCACTCCAGGTTTCATTCCCTGTTTCAGAACTTTTATTGTGACCAGAATCTGAAACGTTTATTAAAGGTGATGATAACCTAAACCAACTTAACCTAATTTAACCTAACCGAACTAAACGTAACCTAAAAAAAAAAAAACCTAACTTAACTTAACATAACCTAAGAAAAAAAACTTAACCTAATCTAACCTAACAATGTTGAATATCTGCCTTGCAAGCACATAAAAGATTAGCAACAAAAATATATTGCTCATTATGTTCCTCTAGTCAATATGCTCATAACACACACACACACACACACACACACACACACACACACACACACACACACACACACACACACACACACACACACACACACACACACACACACACACACAGACTTTATCTCCTTTCATGCTATTTCAAATCCCCTAAGGACATTGCAAGGTATTGGCAAAACTGATTCAAGATTGGAAATATGAAAAACGTGAAAGTAGCTAATATAGGAATAGGTAGTAGTAGTAGTAGTAGTAGTAGTAGTAGTAGTAGTAGTAGTAGTAGTAGTAGTAGTAGTAGTAGTAGTAGTAGTAGTAGTAGTAAACATAAGTGTAGCTATATATTAGTTAGGGATGTGGTTAAAGGTGTATTCAGGTGTGCCAAAATGTCCCAGGTATGCCCAGGTAACCCTTAATTAGCACCAGGTGAGGGAGGAACACCTGGCTCGGTCACACGCTACCTATAGAGGGATTCGAACCAAGGACAGACGAGGTGATATAGCCAGTACACCAGGAACGTTTTACACACACACACACACACACACACACACACACACACACACACACACACACACACACACACACACACACACACACACACATATAGTAGGCAAGGGTAACTGCAAACATGAATCCAATGTTTTTCTCTCTTACGTCATTTATTAATTAACAATGTAAATTTAAAAAAAAATAACTGGAACTAAATGATTAGCAAAAAATAATAATGATACAATAAGAAAAATTGATGTTGTCCAAAGTCTTTTATATTCATTGGTTTTTTTTCTTTTCGGACAAACACCTGATGATAAAAAAAAACAAAAAAAACATGACAACAATTGCATTCATTAACGTCACCTCTGAAGAGAAAAGAAAAGAAAAAAAAAAGTACAATACAATAATACAACATTCCATTTTCTCTCATCAAAACATTTTACTTATCAACCAACGCATGATTATTTATGTTATTATTTGGTGTCTAATTAATTCACACACACACACACACACACACACACACACACACACACACACACACACACACACACACACACACACACACACACACACACACACACACACACACACACACACACAGCTGCTTTAATATAATGGCATTCGTTCCATTTCCTTTTTTTCCCTTCAGCTTGATTTCCCTTCAGCTTGATTTCCTTTAATAAGAAATACATTTATTTCCTGGATTTCCTTGTCATTTGTGTCGATCTGTTTTCATCAATCATGCAATTCTGTTTAACTGGAAGAAGGAGGAGGAAGAGGAGGAGGAGGAAGAGGAGGAGGAAGAGGAGGAGGAGGAGGAGGAGGAGAAGGAGAGAGAAAGAAAAAATACCTATCATTTCACAGTACAGAAATTTTGGCAAGACGGAATAGCAAGATAAAAAAATATTCCTCCGATTTGATTCTGAAAGGCAAGAAGAAAAAGAAAGAGGGGAGAGGGAGAGAAAGGAGAGAATAGAAGGAAGGAGAAGGAGGAGGAGGAGGAGAAGGAGGAGGAGGAGGAGGAGGTAGGATATAGAGGATGAAGGAGAAAGGAAGGAGGAAAGAGCAAACCATGACAACGAATGAGGAAGAAGCATCAACAAGGATAAAAAAGAGATAGAAGGGAAAGGCAACACGAATGGAGGGATGAAGGAATGGATAAAAGAGAGAGAGAAAGAAAAAGGAGAAGCAGAGAGAAAGGAGAGAAGAGGGAGGAGAGAAAGAGAAATCTGTGTGTGTGTGTGTGTGTGTGTGTGTGTGTGTGTGTGGGTGTGGGTGTGTGTGTGTGTGTGTGTGTGTGTGTGTGTGTGTGTGTGTGTGTGTGTGTGTGTGTGTGTGTGTGTATGTGTATCAGTGTGTGTGTCAGTGGTACATACATACACACACACACACATATACGTACCCAAGAGCTGGACTGAACACCACCACCTGGCAACACCCCCTTTTTCCCCTCCCCCCTCTTCCCTACCCCCCCCCCTTAACACCTGTCCAATCCACCTGTCCATCCACACTTCCTTCCTCCTTTCCTTCCTTCCACCAGAATCCAACCTAACTGCTTATAAATTTCCCTTTTTTTCCCTCTTACGGAAACACAGACAGACTCCAGATAGGTAGCAAGGAAAGAAAGAAAGAAGGAAAATAAGGTATGTAATGTAATGCCATGAAGAGAGAAAAGAAAGAAAGAAAGAAAGAAAGAAAGAAAGAAGGAAAATAAGGTATGTAATGTAATGCCATGAAGAGAGAAAAGAAAGAAAGAAAGAAAGAAAGAAAGAAAGAAGGAAAATAAGGTATGTAATATAATGCCATGAACAGGGAAAGAAAGATAGAAAGAAAGAAAGAAGGAAAATAAGGTATGTAATATAATGCCATGAAGAGGGAAAAAAAGAAAGAAAAGAAAGAAAGAAGGAAAATAAGAAAACTCAGGCAAGGAAACTGAATATAAACTCATATTTTTTTCACTTTTTTTTTTATGTATGTGCACTTCAGAATAATTTTTTTTTTAATATTATTTTTTTCTGGTTTATATAGTCTATTTTAAGCCTTGTTTTTCCCCTCTTTCAACCACCT
>JAXIVD010010284.1:5000-7500 GCA_036785275.1 Cancer borealis
TGTCCTCTCTTCCCGGTTCTCTTAGTGTTTCACTTACACAAGGGAGCAGTTGCAGCCTGCCATCTAAAGACAATTTCTACCACTACTTACATAATACTACATGCACTTTACACTCTTTAACTCAAAATCTATTAAAATAGCTTCACCACGTCCAGCCTCGGAGTCCCCATCTTTGGAGGGGACCACAAATGTTTCCAGGTCGGATTGCTCCTCAGCTGACGATCTTGGGTGTCTTAACACTTCCTTTAATACTTTATTTGTATTGATTTCTGCAATATTCATGGCCTTAGATCTAATTTTCAGTCTGTAGAACACCATCTCTCCTCCACTAAACCTCATCGTCTCTTCCTAACTGAAACACAGTTGTCTGTGGCTACTGACAGCAGCCTTTTTCCTGTTCCCATCTACTTTCTCTATCCTCATTTTCAATCCATAGCTGGCTGTTGCGTATATGTGCGTAACGACATTACTTGCCCTCGTGCCCACAATCTTGAGTCTTTAGAATTTTGTACCATCTGGCTAAGACTTCAATGTCACTCTCTAAGTAATTCATCTGTGCTGTATATCTCTCACCTGACTATATAAAATTCTTTGACTATTTGACTTCCAAAATGGAGTACATCCTATCTCACTTTCCTTATGCTGCGATTTTCATTCTTGGGGATTTCAATGTTCACCGCCAACTTTGGCTTTCATCTTCTTCCACTGACCAACCTGGTGACCAAACCTTCAACTTTGTTATCCTCCACGATCTAAAGCAGCTGGTGCAGTTCCCTACCCTTATCCTTAACCGCCTTGGAGACACGCCCAACATTCTTGATCTTTTCCTAATTTTCAACGCTTCAGCTTACTCTGTCAAACTTTCCTCCACGTTGGGCTCCTCCGATCATAACCATATTACCGTTACATGTTCTATCGCTCCAGTGCGGCCTCAGAATCCGCCTAAGCAGAGGTGCTTCTGGCATTTCGATTCTGCTAAGTGGGAGGACCTAAGGCAGTACTATTCTGAATTTCCTTGGTATGATTATTGCTTCTGTGTCAGAGATCCTTCTCTTTGTGCCGAAAGCATAACAGAGGTGATTGTCTCTGGCATGGAGTCATACATTCCTCACACTTTCTCTAATACTAAAGCTAAAAAGCTCTGGTTTAACTGTGCTTGTTCTCGTGCTGTCAAAGATAGAGAGGCGGCTCACAAATGGTACCGTAGCCATCCATCTGATGAAACTCATGCTTTTTTTTTTTTTTTTTGCCCGTAATAATGCCAAATCTATTCTCCAACTTACTAAAAACTCCTTCATCAATAGGAAATATCAATATCTTTCAAATTCTAACTCTTTTCGTGATTACTGACATCTAGTCAATAATATCTCCAACAATCTTACTTCCTCATTTTTCCCTACTTTACTACAAACAGATGGCTTCACAGTTGTCTCTTCTTTCTCTAAAGCTGAACTCTTCGCTCAAACCTTTGCTACCAACTCTACTTTGGATGATACTGGGTATATTCTTCCTAATCTTTTAATCTCTGACTACGTCACACCTAAAATTAAAATTATTCATAATGACGTTTTTCACGGCCTCTCTGGCCTTGATTCTCGGAAGGCTTACGTCCCACCTATTCTCAAAAACTCTGCTTCTGAGCTCGCTCCCTGTCTGGTCAAACTGTCTCGTTTGTGTTTTTCTACTTCAATCTGTCCCTAAAAAGAGTGAGAGGCCAGTCTACTGATGATCTTCTTATTTATCTGATTGAATATTTCAAGGACTTAGGTGAATTCTTAGTTGTCGGCCTTGACACATTAAAAGCCTTCGATAGAGTCAGGCATAAATCTTTAATATCTAAACTATCCTTCTACAGATTATATCCTTCTCTCTGTACCTTCATCTCCAGTTTCCCTTCGGACCGTTTTATTGCTACTGTAGTGGACCGTCACTGTTCCTCAGGGTTATGTCTTATCGCCCACTCTCTTTCTATAATTCATCAAAGACCTTCTAAATCTGACTCAATGCCCTAGCCACTCTTATGCTAGTGACACCACCTTGCATTTTTCAACGTCGTGTAACAGACGCCCAATCCAACAAGAATTGTGTGATTCAAGGCGAGATGCTATAGAATGCCTAACTTCTGATATTTCACTAGTTTTTGATTGGAGCAGAGGAAATCTGGTTCTGTTCAATGCCTCAAAAACTCAATTTCTACAACTATTTACTCGACATAAGCTTCCAGATAACTATCCCCTCTTCTTCAATGACAATCAACAGCCCCTCTCCTGCACATTAAACACACTCGTCTATTTTTGCTAAGAATCTAAACTTGCAACTTCATATCTCTACTCCTGCTAAATCAG
Source organism: Cancer borealis (assembly GCA_036785275.1). Taxonomy (NCBI): domain Eukaryota; kingdom Metazoa; phylum Arthropoda; class Malacostraca; order Decapoda; family Cancridae; genus Cancer; species Cancer borealis. The sequence goes on from JAXIVD010010284.1 coordinate 7,346, forward strand.
GTTCCAAGAAGTTAGGTGTCCTATGGCGCCTGCGTTTATTTTTCTCTCCCTCCCAGCTACTTGTTCTATATAGGGGCCTTATCTGCCCATGTATGGAATATGGTTCTCATGTCTGGAGGGGTTCAATTCACACAACTTTACTGAACAGAGTGGAG
>JAXIVD010010284.1:12500-13666 GCA_036785275.1 Cancer borealis
CCTTCCCTCTCTTTTTTTCCCTTCCCTTTCCTCCTCTTCCCTCCCATTCCATCTTCCTTCCTCCCCTTACCTCCTTTTTCCCATCCGCCATTTGTTTTTCATTCCCTTCTTTCCTCTTTCTCTTCTCTCTATTTTTCCTTCCCTTCCCTAGACTTCCTTTCCCTTCCATTCCCTACCTTTTCCTTTCCTTTCTTTTCCTTTCTTTCTCTTTTCTTCTCTTTCCTTCCCTTTCCTTCCCTTCCCTTCCCTGCTCTTCCTATATTTATCTTTCCTTTCCTTCCCTTCTCTTTCCTTCCCTTCCCTATCCTTACCTTATGTACCCATCCAACCTCTTATCTTCTCTTATATCCCATTTTCTCCTCTTCCCTTTCCCTTTTCAGTTCCCTCTCACCTAATTTTCTACCACCATGTCCCGCCACTAACACGTCTACCTGTTTTCCACTTTCTCTTCTCTTTCTCTCCCCTCCTACAGTTCTTTCCTTTTCTATTCTTGCTAGGTTATGTATTATTTTATGTAGTGCTTCAAATTTTTCTTTTCATAGATATTCTTCCTCATGTTTCAATTTGTGATTTAATTTTTTTCCTTTTCATTTCCCATCATAAGTATTTTTTTTATATCTTTCTTTCATTCTTACCACACACCATTACTATTATTTCTAACTGTTCATTATGTCTCCACATCAAGTGCTTTATTCATGCCTTTCTTATCCTGCCTTTCCATTTCTTTACATTTTCTTTCCCTTCATAACTCTCCTCCCTCCATCCTGTTCCACTTTCTCGTTTCTCCTCCCTCTTTGCTTCCTTCTCTCACCCTCTTTGTATCCTTCCCTCGCTCATCCATCTTGCTAACCACGTTTCAAGGATGCTTGTTATGTATGTCACTAATTGGAGTTCCTTAGTTTCTAGGTCGTATGTTGTAAAAATTTACTCCTGTAACTAAGACTTGCGAAGGAGGAAGCGGAGTAGTACGTAGAAGGAGAAGAAAGAGGACAAGGAGGAGGAGGAGGAGGAGGAGGAGGAGGAGGAGGAGGAGGAGGAGGAGGAGGAGGAGGAGGAGGAGGAGGAGAAGGAAGAAAAGGAGGAGGAGGAAGAGGAGGAGGAACACAAAGAAATACTAAAACATCAAGAAAGAGCAGCAGATATGTTGGCCCTTACGAGGTTATATG
>JAXIVD010010285.1:2500-13664 GCA_036785275.1 Cancer borealis
GACTTTTTTCAACCGAAGCTGATTGGAGACCATTTAGAGAGACAGAAAATATACAAAACAAAGATGACTGTTTTTTGGACATTTACAGGGAGGCTATAGAGACATTTGTACCCAAATTCAAAATTAAAGAGAAATGGAGGAAAGACTGGTTTAACAAAAGATGTGAGTGTGAAAAATAAAAGAGATGACGCATGGAGGATGTATAGAAAGAGAATGGACAATTTATCAAGAAATGAATATCAAAGAGCTAGGAACGACTACGTAAAGATCCAGAGGGAAGAAGAAAGAAATTTCGAGAAATCCATAATAGATAAATGTAAAGAGGAGCCCAAGCTAGTTTATAGAATTATTAATGAAAAATTGAAACAAAGAGAAGAAATTGATACTGTCAGATACTGTGTATGAGGGTCCAAAGATGCCAGTCGAAATCATGATCAAGTATTTTCAAGGAATCTTTACCAAAGAAAAGGAATTAAATAACATTGAAGGGGTAAAAAGGCAAACAACTTTGAGCAATATAGTAACGAATGAGCAGAAAATCTTGAGAATGCTAGAAAGCCTTGATGTTAGAAAAACAGTGGGACCATGTTGTTGGAGGAACATATATAATTATTACTAAGACCAAGACAGCTTTTACATATATGGACGAGGATATGTTGAGGTAACTGATTGTGTCTATGATTTGTCCGCAACTTGAATGTGCCACGTTGGTCTGGTCCCTACACAAAAAAAAAGATATAACAAGAATTAAGAGAATCCCAAGAACAGCAACAAGACTAGCTCCAAGTCTAATAAATCTAACTTATGAGGAAAGATTGGATAACTTAGAACTGATCTCATTAGAAAAAAGGAGAGAAAGGGGAAACTTGACAGCGGTGTATAGAATAATGAATGGAATGGATAAACTTGACAGGGATGATTTATTTGTGTGGGACACAAGAAATACAAAGGGATATGGTAAGGAACTGAAAAAGACAAGGTGCTTGCAAGACGTCAAAAAATATAGTTTTCCACACAGATGCATTGATACTTGGAATGGACTGGATAGTGGTGAGACAGTGGAAATGAGGTGTGTGCATGACTTTAAAGCTACATGGAGTAGGTAATAGACACCTGCCGCCCGGTGGAATACTCCAGGAAAGATACTTACGGGGATGTAGGCAGTGCTGCAGACTGAGTGATTCCCCGTGTCCTCTCTTCCCGGTTCCCTTAGTGTCTCATTTACACAAGAGAGCAGCTGCAGCCTGCCCTCTAAAGACAACTTCTTCTACAACCTACATAACATTACTACACCTTACACTTTACACTCTCTTCAAATCAAAATTTAAAAATGGCTTCACACCCAGCTTCGGAGTCCCCATCTGGGGAGAGGACCACAAATGTCCCCAGGTCGGACTGCTCCTCTGCTGACGACCTCGGGTGTCTAGACACTTCCTCTAACACTTTTACTCCTGACTTCTGCAACATTCGTGGCATTAGATCTAATTTCCAATCTATGGAACACCATCTCTCCTCCACTAAACCTCATCTTCTCTTCCTAACTGAAACACAGTTGGCTGTGACTACTGACAGCAACCCCTTCTCTGTTCCCTCCTACTTTCTCTATCCTCATTTTCAATCCAAAGCTGGCTGTTGCGCATATGTGCGTAACGACATTACTTGCTCTCGTGCACCCAATCTTGAATCTTCAGAATTTTCTACCATCTGGCTAAGACTTCAATGTCACTCTCTAACTAAATTCATCTGTGCTGTATATCTCTCACCTAATTCCTTTGACTATGTAAAATTCTTTGACTATTTGACTTCCAAAGTGGAGCACATCCTATCTCACTTTCCTTATGCTGAGATCTCCCTTTTAGGGGATTTCAATGTTCACCACCAGCTTTGGCTTTCATCTTCTTTCACTGACCAGCCTGGTTAACAAATCTTCAACTTTGCTATCCTTCATGACCTAGAGCAGCTAGTGCAGTTCCCTACCCGTATCTCTGACCGCCTTGGAGACACGCCCAACATTCTTGATCTTTTTTTAACTTCCAACCCTTCAGCTTACTCTGTTCAACTTTCCTCTCCGTTGGGCTACTCCGATCACAATCTTATTTCTGTTACCTGTCCTATCACTCCAGTGCAACCTCAGGACCCGCCTAAGCAGAGGTGCTTCTGGCATTTCAACTCTGCTAAGTGGGAGGACCTAAGGCAGTACTATTCTGATTTTCCTTGGGATGATTACTGCTTCCATATCAGAGATCCTTCTCTTTGTGCCGAGCGCATAACAGAGGTGATTGTCTCTGGCATGGAGCTATACGTTCCTCATACTTTCTCTAATACTAAAGCTAAAAAGCCCTGGTTTATCTGCTTGTTCTCGTGCTGTCAATGATAGAGAGGCGGCACACAAACGGTACCGTAGCCATCCATCTGCTGAAACTCATGCCCTATATATTTCTGCCCGTAATCATGCCAAATCTATTCTCCAACTTACTAAAAACTCTTTCATTAATAGAAAATGTCAAAGTCTTTCCAACTCTAACTCTTCTCGTGATTTCTGGTATCTAGCCAATAATATCTCTAACAATTTTACTTCTTCATCTTTCCCTCCTTTACTTCAACCAGATGGCCCCACAGCTGTCTCTTCTTTCTCTAAAGCTGAACTCTTCGCTCATACCTTTGCTACCAACTCTACTTTGGATGATACTGGGCATATTCCTCCTACTCCTCCACCCTCTGACTACTTCATCCCTAAAATTAAAATTCTTTATCATGACGTTTTTCAGGCCCTCTCTGGTCTTGATTCTCGGAAGGCTTACGGTCCGGATGTAGTCCCTCCCATTGTTCTCAAAAACTGTGCTTCTGAACTCGCTCACTGCCTGGTCAAACTCTTTTGTCTGTGTCTTTCTACTTCTACCTATCCTTCTTGCTGGAAGTTTGCTCACATTCAACCTGTCCCTAAAAAAGGTGACCGCTCCAATCCTTCTAACTACCGCCATATAGCTTTGATTTCTTGCCTTTCTAAAGCCTTTGAGTCTGTCCTTAACAAGAAGATAATGAGGCATCTATCAGCTCATAACCTTCTCTCTGATTGCCAGTATGGTTTCCGTAAAGGCCGATCTTCTTGCTTACCTAACTGAATCTTGGTCATCCTCTTTTAGGAACTTTGGTGAAACCTTTGCTGTCGGCCTTGACATATCAAAAGCCTTCGATGGAGTCTGGCATAAATATTTAATTTCTAAACTACGGATTCTATCCTTCTCTCTGTACCTTCATCTCCAGTTTCCTTTCCGATCGATCTATTGCTGCTCTAGTGGACGGTCACTGTTCTTCTCCAAAACTATCAACAGTGGTGTTCCTCAGGGTTCTGTCCTATCACCCACTCTCTTTCTATTATTCATCAATGATCTCCTAAATCTGAATCAATGCCCTATCCACTCCCATGCTGATGACATCACCTTGCATTTTTCAACGTCGTACAACCGACGCTCAACCCAACAAGAATTAAATGACTCAAGGCAAGATGCTATAGGACGCTTAACTTCTGATCTTTCACTAGTTTCTGATTGGGGCAGAGCAAACCTGTTTTGTTCAATGCCTCAAAAGCTCAATTTCTACAACTATCTACTCGACATAATCTTCCAGATAACTATCCCCTCTTCTTCAACGACACTCAACTTCGCCTCTCCTCCACATTAAACACATTCGGTCTATCCTTTACTAAAAATCTAAACTGGCAATTTCATATTTCTACTCTTGCTAAATCGGCTTCCAAGAAGTTAGGTGTCCTATGGCGTCTGCGTCCATTTTTCTCTCCCTCTCAGCTGCTTGCTCTGTACAGGGGCCTTATCTGCCCATGTATGGAGTATGGCTCTCATGTCTGGAGGGGCTCAACTCATACAGCTCTTTTAAACAGGGTGGAGTCCAAAGCTTTTCGCCTAATCAACTCTCCTTTTCTAACTGACTGTCTTGACTCTTTAAGTAACCGCCGCAATGTTGCATCTTTATCTATCTTCTACCGCTATTTTCATGCTGACTGCTCTTCTGAACTTGCTAACTGCATGCCTCCATCCCTTCCGCGGCCTCGCTGCACAAGATTTTCTACTTCTTCTCATCCTTATTCTGTTCATCTACCTAATGCAAGAGTTAACCAGTATCTTCACTCTTTCATCCCTTACACTGGTAAACTATGGAACTCTTCCTTTGTCTGTTTTTCCACCTGCCTATGACTTTAACTCTTTCAAAAGAGGAGTGTCAAGACACCTCTTATACTAAATTGAACTGCTCCCCCCATTTTTTATTTCTCCTACTTTCTTCATTACAGGGTCTGGCGACAAGCGGGATTTTTTTTTATACTTAATTTTTTCCCCCCTTAGCCAGTACCCTTTTAATGTAAAAAAAAAAAAAAAAAAAAAAAAAAAAAAAAAAAAAAAATATATATATATATATATATATATATATATATATATATATATATATATATATATATATATATATATATATATATATATATATATATATATATATATAATTGATAGAGAAAGATATGGAGACAGGACCCCTCGAGTGTGAGGTAATTTCCCGTAAACTGCACATACACACACACACACACACACACACACACACACACACACACACACACGGTCCGCTAGCGTAGTGGTTAGCGCACTCGGCTCACAACCGAGGGGCCAGGGTTCGATCCCCTGGGCGGACGGAGATTATTTGGGCGAATCTCCTTTCACGTGTAGCCTCTGTTCACCTAGCAGTGAGTAGGTACGGGATGTAAGTCGAGGGGTTGTGACCTCGCTGTCCCGGTGTGTTGTGTGTGAGTGGTCTCGGTCTAACCCAAAGATTGGTCACTATGAGCTCTGAGCTCTTTCCATAGGGGGACGGCCGGCTGTCTCGAGAGAGACCAGCAGCAGACTGTAACAGTGAATACACACACACACACACACACACACACACACACACACACACACACACACACACACACACACACACACACACGCACACACACAGACACACACACACACACACACACACACACACACACACACACACACACACACACACACACACACACACACACACACACACACACACACAAACGAAAGGCAATTCGTTGTTCCTACACTAAAAAACCCGTACCTAACATTCAACTTTCCTCATACAAGCGAAGATAATGTATGGATGGAGAGGCAATAAGAAATTATACAGCATATTGCCATCAAGTCAGGCTGCTCCACTTCCACTCACCAATCACTGATGATAGAGGATAGAAATTTAAACAATGAGAGAATAATTAATCAAGTATCTTGTCCTGCTTTTCTAGCTTCTTCATCCCGGTATCTTAGCATTCCTCGTCAACCTGAACACTCCCCGCTTTGATCACTGCTCCTTCACTCCTCTCTCACTCACCTCCCACTAGGTAGCCGTCTGGGGTCACCTGCAAAAACTTGAGATCGAAGTGAGTCACGTCCTTCTCGCCGAAACCCTCCAGGTCAGTGCCGCCCATCGTCTCCTTGACCAGCTCGCGGTCCAGATCGGGGTACGAGAGTGACTTCCTCCCGTGGCGCGCCAAACACAGAATCACCACCACCAACACTGCCATGGAGATTAATGCGTGCACAATTACTTTCACGTTTCAAAGTTTATCAGTGCAAGTACTCGAAGAATCTCCTGCACTGGGGTCAGCTTGGTGTCTGCAAGTGCATGAGTCTTCGGTATCCTATATGAGTGCTCGGAGATAGTGCCGATAACATTTTTAGGTATCTTAATCACTTTTATTAAGTTAAACTGTTGTTTGGCATTACTGAAAAAAGATAAAATCATAATTTTTCTTCAAATTGACTGACTTATATTTTCCCTTCCCGTCTCCTGTTGCTTTGCAACTTATAAAAAAATACACATATTGCTTTTTAAAAATTAAATTCTCAAATTAAGTACTATAAACTATCTACGTACACTGTAAAAGCTCTTGCATTCATCATGAGCCTTTTATAGATGCAACAGAATAATATTTTACTAATTAGCATCATGAATGTGCACTAGATGTATATAATAAAATTAACACAATAAAATAACAACATAAGGCCTTACGCAGGAGACTCAGAAGACTGGCAAGTATGATGATGATGGAATGTCGGCCAAACACCACTCGTGAGGTCCTGGGGGCGTCGCAAGGATGAATGGCGTGTTTAGTGAAGTCCGTGGCGTTGAGGTCGTAAAGACGGTCATTATGACGCAGTTCCAGTAAGCAGCCGCTGAAGGGGGAACTACTAGGGGGGGTGAGGGTCCAGCCATAGGAATCTGCTAACTGAAGAAAGCTGACCATGGATGCAACACCGCCCACTTGCAGTGGTCCTTGGGCGTTCAGCAGATGGCTGGGGATGCTGCTGCTGCTGGACAACCTTGCCAAGGGCACAATTTTCCTGCACGAATCATAGCCAATATCTGTGGTCATGTTGACGCCACAGTTGACCACCTCTGCCGTGACACGTCCTTCGCCCCACGTGACAATATACTGGAAAGCCCTGAAGGTGTTTGGTTCGATGGGGATGGATATATTCATTGTTCCCGTTCCCAGGTCAAGGAAGGTCTCCACCACCCAGTCGCGGAGGATGACATACAGGAAGTCTTTGGGGTAGTCTGGCCAAGGAGAAGGAACCATCGGCCCCGTGTACAGCAGGACGCCATTCTTACCGCGAGTTTCAAAGGTAATCGTGAGGGAGGAGCGCTCGCACACTGTCAGCGGCTCATACCAGGCAAAGTTGCTCTCAAACCTTGCGGTCAAGAGCTCACATCGTGGGCCGTAGTTAGCTTCGTCGAGGCAGTTGCAGGTGAGGGTGTTGTTCCTCACGTGGCAAGCTCCTTGGTTGTAACAGAAACCTGGATAGCATACTGACGGGGGAGGCTCCAGCGCACCGCAGCTGCAGGCATAGTCGTCGATGACGTCCACCCCAACGAGGGAGGTGGAAAAACCGGAAACCATAAGTGGTGCAGTAAGGTTGGGCCGTAGTGTATGTTGGCAGCTGTGGCTACCGCAGGGAGATGTGGCTTCGTAAAGGCATGCATTGATGTCCACGAGAGGAATGTCTACCCCGAGAACCGCAGATACCTAGGGAACATGAGAAAATAAGCACAACGTTAATACTGATGAAGGTGAAAGCATTAGTTTCTCGATCTTACGTCATCCATATTTATACCCTTCATAAACGCTTATTAGCAGCGCCACAAAGAAAAATATCGTTATCCCTGTGGCTGATGGATCTGAATTTTAACTATTTATTTATAATGAACCGAAGTAAGACTGGTGTAGAATTTCTGGAAGTTTTGAAATATTACTTAATACCCACATGTATCTTCTGACTACTTCGTCCTTAACCACCCTCTGATTACTTCTTCCCTACAAATATAATTCTTCATTATGATGTTTTCTATGCCCTCCCTGGTCTTGATTTTCAGAAGGCTTACGGTACGGATGGAGTTCCTCCTATAGTTCTCAAAAATTGTGCTTCCGAGCTCACTCCCTGCCTGGTCAAACTCTTTCGTTTGTGTCTTTCTACTTCTACCTATCCTTCTTATAGGAAGTTTGCTCACATTCAACCTGTCACTAAAAAGGGTGACCGCTCTAATCCTTCAAACTACCGCCCAATAGCTTTGATTTTTTGCCTTTCTAAAGCCTTTGAGTCTATCATTAAAAAGAAGATAATCTATCGCTCACAACCTTCTCTCTGATTGCCAGTATGGTTTCCGGAAAGGCCAGTCTACTGATGATCTTGCTTTTCTAACTCAATCTTGGTCATCCGTTTCCAAGGATTTCAGTGAAATCTTTACTGTTGGCCTTGACATATCAAAAACCTTCGATAGAGTCTGGCATAAACCTTAAATTTCTAAACTACCCTCCCAGGGTTCTTTCCATCTCTCTATACGTTCATCTCCAGTTTCTTTTCTGACCGTTCTATTGCTGCTGTAGTGGACGGTCCCTGTTCTTTTCCTAAACCTATAAACAGTGGTGTTCTTCAGGGTTCATTCCTATCACCCAGTCGCTTTCTGTTATTCATCAATGGTCTCCTAAATCAGACTCAATGCCCTATCCACTCCCATGCTGATGACACCACCTTGCATTTTTTAACGTCGTACAACAAATACCCAACCAAACAAAAATTAAGTGATTCAAGGTGAGATGCTATAGGACGCTTAACTTATGATCTTTCACTAGTTTCTGATTGGGACAGAGCAAACCTGGTTCTGTTCAATGCCTCAAAAACTCAATTTCTACAACTACGTATCTACTCGACATAACCTTCCAGATAACTGTGCCTTCTTCTTCAATGACACTCAATTTCCCCTTTTTTCCACATTAAACACACTCGGTCTATTCTTTGCTAAAAATCAAAACTGACAATTTCATATCTCTACTCTTGCTAAATCAGCTTCCAAGAAGTTAAGTGTCCTATGGCGTCTGCGTCCATTTTTCTTTCCCTCGCAGCTGCTTGCTCAGTACAGGGGTCTTACCCGTCCATGTATGGAGTATGGTTCTCATGTCTGGGAAGGAGGGGGGGGAGGGTTAAGCTCACACAGCTTTGCTAAACAGGGTGGAGTCTAAAGCTTTTCGTCTCATCAACTCTTCTCGTCTAACTGACTGTCTTTGATTTTTTAAGTCACCGACGAAATGCTGTATCTTTATCTCTTTTCTATCGCTATTTTTATGCCGACTGCTTTTCTGAACTTGCTAACTGCATGCCTCTACCCCTCCCGCGGCCTCGCTGCACAAGACTTTCTACTTCTTCTCATCCCTATTTTTCCAATGCAAGAGTTAACCAGTGTCTTCACTCTTTCATCCCTTACACTGGTAAACTCTAGAACTTTCTTCCTTTGTCTGTTTTTCAACCTACCTATGACTTGAACTCTTTCAAAGAAGAGTGTCAAGACACCTATAATGTAAACTGGACATCCATCCCCTGCTTCTATTTCTCCTACTGTCCTCTTTACAGAGTCTGGCGACAAGCGAGATTTTTTAAACCTATTTTTGTTTGCCCCTTTGATGTAAACAAAAAAATGATAATAGCATTCTGCATGTTAAAGTCATGTCTAAGAAGTATCTGTCCAATGTGTTATAATGTTGCAAAAGAAAGAAAAATGTAGTTTTGTTTTCTACGAACCACCCAGTTCTTTCATATTATAAAGCATTACAAAAACACTAAAACTTCAAAATATATAGTCAATAACGAGAGAGAGAGCGAGAGAGAGAGAGAGAGAGAGAGAGAGAGAGAGAGAGAGAGAGAGAGAGAGAGAGAGAGAGAGAGAGAGAGAGAGAGAGAGAGAGAGAGAGAGAGAGAGAGAGCTTGCAAGTAGATATACTGAATGGCATTATCCCTAGCATGCATGAGTAGGTAGCCAAGAAAATTCATTCCTTCCTCCTTTGTAATTCTTTTCCGAGTCCTTCTATCACTTTATCCATTCCAACAGGTGCGGGTTTTTTCTATTATGTATCCCTCGCTGTACTAATTCCCCATATTTTCTTTCCTACATTGAACCTGGTCTCTCTTTCTAAATGTCTCTCTGACAGTCGCTTTTCTAATGTATTTTTGTTTATTTATTTTCTCCTATTTTCTTCTTCTACCTGCCCTTTCCCCTTGTCATGTGCTCTATAATCTTCTTCCATCTATTTTTTTTACTCTGTTCTCTTATTGTTTATTAGCCTCCCCACAAAGTTGCGTTTCTCCTGTTCTTTCTCCATATTCTCCTCCTCCTCCTAGTAGGTCCGTATGAGCGTCACCTGCTGTTTCCTTCCAAGCAACAGGCCGTTAAGGCGGGCAGCGCTGTAAAGAGGTGACCTGTGACAGCTGTATCGTACGTCCACACCGACGCCCCCTGAAGCGTCCCGCAGCGAGAACACGTCCACCTCATCCTCGGAGATCTGGTGGATGTTGGCGATCTGTTTCTTGAGTCGATCGTAAAGACTGGTTCCAATGGCGCTCGGCTGAGGGGGGATGGGAGATGAGTGTACAAAACTGCATCTATCACACACCATGAGGTATGTAATGTGGCATATGTTTGATGATATTGTGATATTTTTGTGAATCAATTCATAAAATCCTAAATCACACTTCCCTTCACTGCTCTGGTACGTGGCATCACCATGAAAAGTGCACTCCTCAAGAATTTTACGTGGGCACACACAATAAACACACATACACGCAATCACACACACACACACACACACACACACACACACACACACACACACACACACACACACACACACACACACACACACACACACACACACACACACACATACAACCGCACACACACACACACACGCACACACACACACACACACACACACACACACACACACACACACACACACACAGATACACACACACACACACACACACACACACACACACACACACACACACACACACACACACACACACACACATACACACACACACACACACACACACACACACACACACACACACACACACACACACACACACACACACACACACACACACACACATACACACACACATATACACACAATTTGATCCCTAAGAGGTGATCTGCCAAAGGACGTTGATAGTATCGCTATAACTATCCTTTTTCTCTTGCGTTGTGATATATAAAAAGATACTTGGGAGTTTGTGTCTCGGGATAAGAGATTGTCACTCACTACAAATGAAGAGGCAATATAGACGGAAATGAGCTGGTGAAAAAGAGCTGTCTAGAATTATTCATTCAGCTGTACATTTTTTTGTAGTTTTGTATCGAAAACATAAATTACGTTACATAAAAGTATGTAGACATATTTTACTTTAGTTACGTGATTGAATTTTTTTTTAAAGCCTTACAATATTTTTTGCTCTCTCTCTCTCTCTCTCTCTCTCTCTCTCTCTCTCTCTCTCTCTCTCTCTCTCTCTCTCTCTCTCTCTCTCTCTCTCTCTCTCTCTCTCTCTCTCTCTCTCTCTCTCTCTCTCTCTCTCTCTCTCTCTCTCTCTCTCTCTTTCGTTCATCTACTGTTTCGCTTCAAATACTCTGTTTACATACAATTACTTTCCATTTTCATACCTTTCACGCACTTCTCCTTAACATCTATCTAAATTTTCTTCACATTCTTAGAGTCCTCTTGCACGCCTCATCTGACACCTTATTTCCATCCTAAACC
>JAXIVD010010286.1:0-7500 GCA_036785275.1 Cancer borealis
CTCTTGATCCTTCTCCTTCTTCGTCTTGTTCATCTTCAATGCCTCCTCCTCCTCCTCCTCCTCCTCCTCCTCCTCCCTCCTCCTCCTCCTCTTCCTCTTCCTCTTCCTCTTCCTCTTCCTTCTCCTCTCCTCCTCCTCCTCCTCCTCCTCCTCCTCCTCCTCCTCCTCCTCTCTACCTCTCCATCCTACTCTTCTCTTCCCCTCTTTTCCACTTACTGATCTTCCTCCTCCTTGTCCTCTGCCTCCTCCTCTTCCTATCGCGCAGGAGCAAGAGGGAGACAACAGACGTCCCTCCCTCACATTGTCCATCTTCCCTGTTTGTTTATCTTCTCTGGCCTGACCCGGACCTTCCCGACTGCCGCGCCGGGTACTAGTGGCGGGACTAGACCAGAAGTGGGAGCGAGTGGGGTAGAGTGGGCTAGCAGCGGTGAGTGGTGGGAGAGAGAGAAAGAGAGAGAAAGAGAGAGAAAGAGAGAGAAAGAGAGAGATAGGGAGTGGGACCGGTGGCGTCTCACACCTTACCTCTTACGCCGAACGCATCAAAGGTGTGATCTGTCAGGTGGCTAAATGTTTCAATGGGGTGTGAGGAATAATTTTTTCGCCTAAATTTGCATAGTAAATTTGCATCTTGTTCCCCAAGTGATGTAGCAGCGGAGGGGAGGGAGTGAGGAGGCTTGGTAGAGAGGTGGCAAGTGGAGGAGGAGGAGGAGGAGGAGGAGGAGGAGGAGGAGGAGGAGGAGGAGGAGGAGGAGGAGGAGGAGGAGGAGGAGGAGGAAGAAAGGGAGTGTGCGGAGGAGTAGAAGGAGTGTGTAGAGGAGAAGGAGACTGTGGAGGAAGAGGAGGAGTATGTGAAGAGAAGAACGAGGAGAATGTGCAGAAGGAGGAGGAGGAAAAGAAAAAATAAAATTAAAAGAAGGAAAAGAAGAAGAGGAAAAAGAAGAAGGAGATCTAGGAAGAAAAGGAGAAAGAGGAGGAAGCGACATCAGTTTGTGTGATATATACGCTGTTGTTGACGAGAATTATATCCCTTTAATAAGATGAGACTACCGCTGCCTTTCGGTACCGACGCGAGTGCAATCAACTGAAAATGCTTGTAAAACACCATAAATCACCTAGACAGGCCGAGGTAGTCATTGCTTTGACGTGGCATAAATAACCCGGGAAGCAGCTTTTGTGTGTCGCCCTGGCTTTGTGCTGCAGAGTGAAGTTGGTGGAGGTGTGACGGCCCGGAAAGGGAAATGAGCGAGCATGATTCAGGAGGCCTTGTGTCGAGTGGCATATGAGGACGTGGGGTGAATGATGTTTTGCTGTCGGTCGGAGTGTGGGAGAGGGAAGGTCAAAGGGGTGGATGGGTGGGTGTGTGGGTGAGTGGGTGGGTGGGTGGGTTTTCTCATTTTTTGGTGCTCCCGTCCTGCCACCTCTATATCATACAGGATGGATACTTAGGAACTGTTGATGAACCAGTGTTGTGTTATGTTGTTGTTGTTGTTGTTGATATTGATGGTGGTGGTGGTGATGGTGGTGGTGGTGATGGTGGTGGTAATGATGGTGATAGTGATAGTGATAATGAAAATAATAATAATAATTATAACAATACTCATAATAATAATAATAATAATAATAATAATAATGGTAATGATAATATTAATAATAAATCAGTACAGTTCTTAATGTCAAAACAGCTTTATCATTTTAATATTTCAATTAATTCAATATTCAAGTCAGATCATCACCACAGTTTTCCAGCCAACACACTGATGCCGCCTCAACCATCACCACCACTACTACTACCACCACCACCACCACCACCACCACCACCACCACCACCACCACCACCACCACCACTATCACCACCACCACCACCACCACCACCACCACCACCACCACCACCACCACCACCACCATTATCACCACCACCACCACCACCACTAACACCATCTCCTACAAATGGTAGTGACATCAGTAACTTTTTTAAAGCCGTTCCGCACCCAAGGACACCAGCCAGTCAGCCAGTTCCCTTCGCCGCCCGCACCCGCCCAGCTTCTCCCACGGCCATCAATCAGGTGGTACCCAACACCCTCTCACTCTTGCCTCAAGTTTGGCTCACTACAACCCCAACACCCAGCGCCGGTGATCAATATGATACTATTTTCTCTTAACTGATGGCTGCCGATGCTTGCTGGAGAGACTTGTGACTTCACGTTCCTCCCTCGCCAACAAGACCCTTAGGCACCGCTGCCGTAAGATCCAGTTGACCCTGTGATCCTCCGCGGTGGGTTAGGGTCAGCAGGGCCAAGGGGGAGCCCGTGATGGGTATTGAGGAGTACTGCAGCCACGGTGTTGGTCTCCTGGTAAGCCGAACTGGTATTCACGGTGACCTCCGTCCCCTGCCTCCCTTCTCACCCTTGTCGCTTTTCCCCAACAAGGTTTCCCGCGGCGCACCTACAATTAGAATACCTTTTGGTCCATATCTAGAGTCTACATCGGGTCGTTGGTGACTTGAAAGAAAATGGGGAGTGTTGCGTTGCACTGTGACTTCTTTTGTTGCAGGCTGCGGCGCGCCGAGCAGCTCACATCGGACACCAAGTCAACCGTTGGGAGCGCTGGATGGCCTCGCTCGGGCACTCAGGGGCCAGGCTGGTCCACACACGCACACGACAAGCGGGTCACGGTTCACGGCGGGTCAGAAGCGTAAGGCTGATGCGAGAATCACTAAGGAAAGTAAAATCTACCAGCTTTTTATTTGTATTTGTGGATTTAACCTCTTTGCTGGGATTATCATCATTCTATTTCTTGTTTCAGATGTGTTACTTATATTATACTTTGCATTACTCTCATTTATATTTCACAATTTATTATTTTTTCATATGCGTCGATTACATGGTCCCCTACGCTCCCACGGTCATTTGGAGGGCAATATTTCAAACTGAATTCCCTAGAAAATCCGGTTATTTCGTACCAAGGTAATTGTCTCCCAAAAGCTCCACTGAGAGTCACACAAAAAAACAGGCTGAGATCCCTTTCCCGCGGTACTCCGGCTGTAATTTGGTCGAATGCGGTGCGTTTCTCACGTCATATACATAAAATTTCTAGCACATATTAATGGTAATTAATGCTAATAGATTAATTATTCCCCTTTGCGGATAATTATCGACGTGTTCACAAGCTTAAACGAGGAAACTGGAGAAGTCACGGTTGAGTAGCGTCGGCCGGTGTTCTTGTGGGGAAGGGGGCATTGGGGTTATTAACTAATGCTTGGGTGGCGGAGGAAAATTTTTTTACACTGCTTACTTTCCATTCTCCTCCTCCACTTTTTGTTCTATCTCTGTCTCTTTCTTTTTTCTCTCTGTCATGTATCCACCCATCCCTATTTGCACATACATGCATATATACATACAAGACCCTGATATTTGTGGCCTATTCGATGGGCGCTTCTCCTCCACTTTAATACACAGATGAAATGGAACACTTAAGTAAACTTGAATATATTGAACCTTACGTAGTTTACATTCATTAAAGTTATGTGTTCCTCATTCATCCTAACTTAAATTGTAAATTAGATAAAGTTGAGCACCGGTGGGAAAAATAATTCACAAAAAAAAATTGTACTGCTGCGGAAAAAAAGTAGTGTTGTGGCAAGAAGAAAAACTGGCTACTTCACAGAAACCTTTGACAGTATCACTACACACATCACATGAACATTTTGATTTATTCTGTTTGACCAATTTATTATTTATCAATTTCAAACAACATTCCCTTCCTCTCCCTTGTTTGACAGTTCTGATAAATGTTACCGGTGTCATATTGCGGATTTTCTCTCCCTTAATCAGACATTATCAAATTCCCAGTTTTAGTGTCCCACGCAGATTTTGCAGTTAAGATATTCACGCCAACAGCTATGAATTTCCTAAGTATAAACTGTGGTTACTACCGGTCTAACAAAAGCATGTCTAACAACAGAACAATGAAGAACACCCTTTGTGGCTTAAGTCCATTCAGAGGCAGATTCGTTAGTGATAAAATGTTTCTCTATATTATATTCAGAACAGTTTTCTAACCACTTATACACATTGGCAGTGACTAGTTCTAAAATGTTTATACGTTAACTTTTTTAGTAAGTTTTTCCAGATACTTGTTTTGGAAATATATTGGTACTTAGTGCGTGATGATGATTTAAAAATTCTATAAAAAGAGAGAGTCGATAGGAATACTCTCTCTCTCTCTCTCTCTCTCTCTCTCTCTCTCTCTCTCTCTCTCTCTCTCTCTCTCTCTCTCTCTCTCTCTCTCTCTCTCTCTCTCTCTCTTTCATGAAGGCGCATGATACTTAAGGCACCTATCATTCCTGTGACCCTATCATTACAACTTACAAAAGAGAAACAACTCAACAGAAACACACAGGTATGGGTGTTGCACAAACGTATAATTATACATAATGTCTGCCTTCATGCTGCGGAATAGCACGCCAGATTAAGTGTATATGAAAACTATCACTAAAAAATAAAAGATAAAGCATTAGCAATTATATGGTGAACTGTAATATACAGCCAAGTAGCTAATGTGGTAGAGTATAGGAAGTGGGGAGATCCGCGTTCATGCTTACCGGACCCCTGCATTGCATAAGAAACGCTTTGAAATCTTCACTTATTCGCCCTAATTCGGATTGGGACTGTCGGTAGAGGAAACATCTGAGAGGAAAATTGAGCAAGATGACAAAATTCTATTCTATTTAAGTAAGATCTGCCCGCCGACGTGAGGCTACGAGAGACCAGCGCGGAAAAGGAATATCATACAAACACCACCAACACCATCAATACCATCAACATCACAACAGCATATTTGCACGCCTCTTATTTCTTGTATGTGATGGTAATTTTATCATCTTTAAACAGAAAAGAAAGGAAGAAATGAATGTATGGCTTTGATTTATCCGTTGACAACACTGTGATTGTCCCCTCGCTTGCAGCCTAGTACGGGTGAGGTGGAGTGAGAGAAGTGGCGTCAGCTTAAGCAGAGTTGTCAACTACTGCCATTAATAGCACTATAAAGTATAACTAAGTTATTTTTCTCTCTCTTTTTGCCGTTAAAAATATATTCCTCAACATTAGGAAACTTGTCAAGTTATTTTGTACCCTTAAAATCACAGGACGGAAATAATTCAGTAATATAGTTGACGTCTGAGTGGAGTTAATAAATCCAGCAACAACATAACACTTGTACAACCAACATCGATACAAATAAATGCGTTTAAATACTTACCAGTGTTGTTCAGCCATAAAGGACGTGTGTGAGTCCGTGTTTTGGTGACACTTGATCCAGTATGATTAGAATTAGTTCTCGTAACTGCACAACCACCACCGTGTAAGCCATCACGACGGCCCATCACACGACACTGGCGGGAGGAGCAGCGTCAGGCTCCAACAAGTTCATTCATGTGATTCGAAGCCGCTTGGAATCTGCAGAAATATAATTAACTTATTACTTACTTGTAATATATTTCCTGTATGATTCAATATAATTAAATATAAAAAGAAAACGATCAAAATTTTCCTAAAACATGCACCTAATACTTTCCTGCGTGAGTGAAAAGGTGATTTGTTAATGTCATGTTTGTTCGAGAATTTCAATCACGGCCTCGACACATCAACACTACCGCAAGATGCCTAGTGTCGCAAGCATCAAACATTATCTTACCCCTACACGATTTAAACGGCGGCAAAAAGGTTTCTAGTGCACTTTAACACAACGATGAAGCCAATGATTAAGTTAGTGGCTTTGAAGTGACACAACTAGATGGCAGCACCGTGGAGCAGCGTTACCATGTTAGCAGAGGGACTGGGTTGGTGGCGATGTTTCCGATACGCTTTATAGTGATGCTGATAAGACCTTCCTAACTTCTTCTTCTACAATAGCCACTTGTTACGAGGATGTTTGTAGTCTCATAGGTTCAGGCTAGGTTAGGTTTGGTTAGGTGTGTTGTAGTGGGTCAATGATACGTGGAGGCTAAGTCCAGATTGCGGATGTCCGTACCAGTTTATATGAATTAGGGCTGTGGTGAGGCTAGGTACCACTGTTTTTGTTGGTGGTGGTGGTGTTGGTGTTGTTGGTGGAGGTGGTGGTAGTGGTGGTGGTGGGTCTGAGCTTTTGATGTTCTTGTTTGTTGTTTGTTGATGTTGTTGTTGTGGTCTTGCTGGTGATGATGGTGGTGATGGTGGTGATGATGGTGATGGTGGTGGTGGTGGTGGTGGTGGTGGTGGTGGTGGTGGTGGTGGTGGTGGTGGTGGTGGTGGTGGTGGTGGTGGTGGTGCTAATGGTGATGATAATGTAAGAGAAGGATTCGGAAAATTACAATGAAGACGAAAACAACTAAAGATGAAAAAAACAGATAAGACAAAATAAAAAATATATACAAAAAAATGTTCAAACGATTACACTTTATAAACAGAGTATAAATAAGCATCAGCCTACTACAAACACACACACGCACACACAAAAAAAAAAACATGATTATTCCCATTTTCTCTTCCCTTAGTGTTCTTGCATACGTTCCTCTGCCTCCCTCGTGCCCTCTCACCTACCCTTTCCCCTGTCAGTGCCTTCATCCCTAAAGCATACTCCCTCTTCCTTCGCTTGTTAAATAAAGTGTCTCATTACCCTATCTGCACGCTCGTTAAGACTTCAGGTAGGTTTAATTAGACACCTTGATGATCGAACCAAGAGCCCAAGTTACGCGGTTAGGAAAGGGAACTGGGGGTAGGGGAAGGGAGTACAGGGGAAGGGACGGCAAGGCACGGGAAGGAAGGAAGGGGGAGAGGAGAGGAGGGACGACACGGGAAGGAAGGAAGGGGGAGAGGAGGGGAGGGGAAGCCTTCCAGTCATGTTTACTGATTCGGTTCGCTCGTAAAGTCAGACTTGAAAAAAGTAAGAAAGGCAACGGTAGGTGATAACAATGAAGTAGGAGGATGTGTTGCCGTGAATATTGTGTAACACAGTGTTCTTCCTTTGGCTTGATGTGGCCCTACTTTCCTCTTCTCCCTCCTCCTCCTCCTCCTCCTCCTCCTCCTCCTCCTCCTCCTCCTCCTCCTCCTCCTCCTCCTCCTCCTCCTCCTCCTCTTCTTCTTCCTCTTCCTCTGCCTCTGCCTCTTTCTCTTCCTCCTTTTCCTTCTCCTTCTCCTTCTCATCCTTCTCATTCTCCTACTCCTTTTTCTTCTTATTATCGTCTTCCTCCTCCTCCACTACTACCATCAACACCACCACTATAACCTCCTCCTACTCTTCCTCCTCTCTCCTCACCTTCCATCGTCTCTTAGCTCTGACCTCCGGCTTGTGCAATTCAAGGTTTAATACTTTTTATGGCGTCACAAGCGTCGTCAGGAATCAAGCTCAGGAAGATAAGGCAGACAAGACGCCGAGAAGACTGTGTGAAGTAACGCAAATATTTTACCACACGCTGAAGTTAAGTAAAAAAAAAAATAGTGAAAATGAACGAAAACAAGGTATAAG
>JAXIVD010010287.1:5000-13659 GCA_036785275.1 Cancer borealis
ATATATATATATATATATATATATATATATATATACATACACACACCTTGGTCCCGCATAGGACGTGTTCAGATAGAACAATTCTTTTATAGAATGAGCGACCAAAAATATTAAATAAAAATTATTGTACAGAACGATCGTGACCGTATAGAACGGGGTGGCAGAAATAAGTGAAGCAAATCCGAGGCGTTCTTATACAGAACGAGCGTAATCGTGTTGAACGCACCCAGAGATGACATAGTGCTGATGTCACAGGCGTGTGCGCTGCTTGGATGACTGTTCCCGCCTCCCTCAATCAACCTACTACCCTACCGAACGTTGTGTGGGACTTGTTTCGTTTTCAGTGATCACGCATCTGACCGCCAACTTCAACCCACAGGCGTGAGTGTAGGATCAATATGGCGTTCTTGGAAGAAAGTTGGTCCATCCTTCGTTCAAGATGTTATTGACAGTGAGGCACAGGATCTACGTCACTCAGTGGCTAGAGCTGTGGAGGTGGCTAGGGAGGTGCTGGATTTTGAATCTGTGACCGAGGATGAAGTTTTGGCTATAAATTCAGAGTGTGGAGGACATTGTGGCTGGTTTGGTTATTGAAGACAAGTTAGCTCAGGCACAGGAACATCCCCATAGGATTAAGGTAAGGAAAACCTTATTTAATGTTTTTTAACCATTTATATATTTAATAATTGTCAATAATATGCAGTGTACGTTAATTTCAGGGACAATTTTGGTGACTGATCAACCAATTGTCGTTTTTCCCATAGGCTACATGTATCACATCGAACGAAGTCTTCTATTGACTTATTACATGTTCTATACGAGACCAAGGTGTGTGTGTGTGTGTGTGTATGTGTGTGTGAGGTGTGTGTGTGTATATATATATATATATATATATATATATATATATATATATATATATATATATTTTTTTTTTTTTTTTTTTTTTTTTTTTTTTTTTTTTTTTTTTCCCCATGGTCTCTAGAACCTGTAGCCTATCTTTTGCATGGCTCTGATGCCCTGTAGGATTTTTTGAGAGCCGTGATGTTGGTAGTAGACCCTCGCCCTTTAGTGATGCAAGCAGTGTTTTTTAAGTTTGTTTGTTTGTTTAAAAACAAACAAAGTGACGCCTGTGGAGGTTCATGCTGCTCCCTGAAGTCTCCGATGGACTTGCAGTCGAAGACAGGGTTGAGTAGCAGCATGTGGGTTTCTTCGGCCACTCGACAATAGCTTGAAAAAATGGCCAAGTTCTGCCGGGATTAGAATTTGGGACATTGAGCTCCTCGTCCATGCTGACCACTCAGCCACCGCCTTCCTGTGTAAGAAACTTGTGCATTCAAGGCATGTTATCATATATATAACAAACAGCAGAAAGCTGTGACCCTCCTCTTTGCCATATACAGTATTTCTTTTGGAAGCATTTTGTATTAAAGGCTTATTATCTTCCTTTGTACTTGCTTTCCATAATGAAGTGCAATGCCAATTGTGCCATTAACACTGTACATATGAAACACTCTAAAGTGCAATAATTTTTCATTTTACTTTTTTGCTTAGTGGAGTTAACCGTCCTCCTATGTGCCTGATAATTGAAATATCCTGTAAGGTAAAGAAGTTTTATGACATTTCTTCTATTTTTTATTTGTATTACTGTACAGAAAACCTCCCATATGGTAGTGTTAGTTATTGCCTCAATACCAGGTGTTCATATGCCAATTGGTATAATCACATCCCATTTAGGTTTCTAATATTTCCCGAAATGCAATATGTGTATACTCTGTGTTTGCTTCGTGGAAGTGATTCTAACAGAACAATTATTTCTGCCACATTTTCATTCTTAATTGTAAAAATATCATAATTATGTTTTCAGTTCTTTCATTACTTCAGTAGTTTGCATGCATCCTTACAACAATAATGGGATATAAATTATCTGGTTGTTGTAATCCTTAATAAAAATGAAAATAATGTATTATTATTATTGTTATTTCCTTATATTAAATTAAATTAATTCAGAGTTTGGGGAGGTGAAAAAGTACCAAAATATTAAAAATAAATAAAACCCTGTAAAAGCAGTTTTCTATAAATTTGTCCAAACTTTAACCTTGAGCTGTATATTACCCCTCCGTTACTGAATCCATTGCCATTAGGCAAGGGCTTCGGGACTAGAGATTGTGGCTCAGTGCTGTATTGTCTCGGACTTCAGTCTCTCGTCCAACCCATTTTTGCTTGGGCTTTTTCTTTTTGTAGCTTTATTTCCCCTTGTTTCATCTGTCTTTACTTCTTAGCCTCCCACTTTCTCTTTTTTTCCTAAAGTGTGAGAGCTGTGCTGAGAGGATGAAAGGCTGACAAGTTCAGTCATGAACAGCCTGAGGGTACCATGGACACAGCATACCCTCCATCTTTTATTGCCCTTACTCTCCATGGAGGATATGGAGAGCAGACCAGTTAAGTACCCTACCATGGCCAGTTATGAAATTTTTAAATTAACAGGTCCATTGGGGAATGCACCTCAAAAAATTAATCCCCCAAACTTTCCTGGCTTTGACGAGAAGTCGCCTCTGACCACGGATCTGTCGACTCTATCATCTCTTCCATATCCTCTTTGTACCTCCCCAGCCCTCTTTTTTCCTCCATCTAGTACAATTACCTCTTCTACTGTAGACACATAGTTGATGAGTATAAATATCTAGGAATCAGGAGTACCAACACAAAAATAGTCTACAGCAAGTGTAACCAATGGGTGCATCATCTTCGCATCCTAAACAATATTGGAATAGATAAAACCATAATCTCATTACTTTATAAATCAATTGTTGAATCCGTTATAATTTTCTCAGTGACATGCTTGGTTCGGTACCCTCACATGTAAAGACAAAAACAAACTGAACATAGTAAAACAAGCAAAAAGACTCAAACTTAACATGACACCACTGGATGACTTGTATAAATCCAAGGTTAAAAAACAGGTTAAAATAATCATGTTGGACAAAACTCATCCATTGTATAAAAAAAACTATGTGTACTTGAGATCAGCCAGAAGATTAAACATACCTGTACAGCGAACCTCGAAGTACAAGAAATCATTTGTACCTATGAGCATAAAAAGTATTTACTCATGTACGTAAGTATTTTCAAAATAAACTCGTGGATACATATGTATAGCACTGTAAGAGCATGTGATTTATAAATAGTATTAGTGTCACAATAGACTGAATGAAAAAAAATCAATACACTCCTCAACAACATAAGAATTGAGAAGACTGCAAGAGGCCAGTTGGTGACCTACACGAGGCAGTTCCTTGTCCCCCACCCTTGGAATAATCCAATGTTTAGCCATCCCACCTGTCATCCCTATCCATACTCTCATCCAACCGTCTTTTAAAGCTACCTATTGACTCAGCACTTACTACGTGTCTACCCAGCATATTTCAATCATTCAACACTGTTAGTGAACCAATATCTACCTAGGTCTGTCCTGAATCTAAGATTTTCTAGCTTGTACCCATTTCCACGTGTCCTATCCTGACTACTAATTTCTAAAATCTGATTAATGTTTTCCTTATTGATTCCTTTCACCCATTTGAAAACCTCAATGATATCCCCTCTTGCCCTCCTTCTCTCTAGAGAGTGGAGATTATAGCGTTTTAATCTATCTGTGTAGGGTAAATTTCTCAGCCCATGAATCATCTTGGTCATTCTTCTCTGAACCGCCTCCAAGAAGCCTATATCCTTCCTATAATAAGTGGACCAAAATTGAGCTGCATAATCTAAGTGGGGTCTAACTAGTGCTAAATACAACCTCAGAATGACCTCAGAACTCCTATTTGTCACACACCTACCAATAAATCCCAGTATCTTGTTGGCCACTATTTCTAGCTATAATACACTGTTCCCTGGGGCGCGTCACTGCTTACTTGAACTCCCGAATCCCTCACACTATATGACCTTCCTAAGGTAATTTAATGGGTAGTCAACAGGCCTATTACCTTCACCTATGCTCATAATGCTACACTTGTTAACATTAAACTCCATCTGCCATTTCTCTGACCACTTGTACAGCCTATTTAAATCATCCTGCAGCATCCTAGCATCATCTATATTCTTTACCAGTCTTCCTATCTTTGTGTCATCGGCAAATGTACTGATATTACTGTTTATTCCTGTCTCTAAGTTATTTATATAGATTATGAATAACAACAGTCCTAATACTGATTCCTATGGAACCCCACTAGTGACATTACCCCATTCTGATTTCTTCCCATTAAAATCTGGGGGGCCTTTCCCCCCCCTTAGAAACGCCCCTGATTCAACCTGTCTCTAAAAAGGGTGACTGCTCCAATCCTTCTAACTACCATCCTATCGCTTTGATTTTCTGCCTTTCTAAAGTCTGTTCTTAACAAGTAGATAATGAGGTATCTATCAGCTCACAACCTTCTCTCTGATTGCCAACATGGTTTTCGTAAAGGCCTATCTAGTGATGATCTTGCTTTCCTAACTGAATCTTGATCATCCTTTTTTAGGGACTAGTGAAATCTTTTCTGTCAGCCTTGACATATCGAAAGCCTTCGATAGTCTGGCATACATCTTTAATTTCTAAACTACCCTCTTACGGATTCTATCCTTCTCTCTGTACCTTCATCTCCAGGTTCCTTTCTGACCGTTCTATTGCTGCTGTAGTGGACGGTCACTGTTGTTCTCCTAAAACTGTCAACAGTGGTGTTCCTCAGGGTTCTGTCCTATCACCCACTCTCTTTATATTATTCATCAATGATCTTTTAAATCTGACTCAATGCCCTATGCATTCCTATGCTGATGACACCACCTTGCATTTTTCAACGTCGGACAACAGACGCCCAACTCAACAAGAATTATAAATGACCAACCCAACAAGAATTAAAAATTATTCAAGGTGAGATGCTATAGGATGCCTAACTTCTGATCTTTCACTATTTTCTGATTGGAGCAGAGCAAATCTGGTTCAGTTCAATGCCTCAAAAACTTAATTTCTACAACTATATCATAGACTACACTATACTTGACTGGACACTCGAAATCTGACCTTTTGCAAACCGGTCCTACAGCAGATTTTTAGAAAAATCAAATAAAATACTTAGAAATAAGATAGGAACCTCAAATAAAAAGCAAACACTTCAGAGTGATGTAGAGAATATGTTTATGAGCAACAAAAACAAATTAGTCAACGTACGTCATCAGTGGGCGACAATTATTAAATCCTAAGAAACCAAGAAAAACAAAATTTGCAATAATTTCCAGGAATATTGGAATTTCAATCTGAAAACACTTACATGCATAGCCCATGTAGTCTATATTAATATGCAATACCATAGAATACACCATACGTGACTGTGCACTCGAAATCGGGTCTCGCAAATGTGTCCTGAGGCGATTTTTTGTTTGTTTTATTTAAATAAAATACTTAAAATCATCATAGAAACCTCAAACAAAAAGCAAACACCTCAGAGTGATGTGAAGACTATGTTTATGAACAACAAAAACAAATTAGTCAACATACGTCATCGGTGGGCGACAATTATTAAATCCTGACCAATAAAAAACACCAAATTTGCAATAATTTCCAGGAATATTGGAATTTCAATCTGAAAACACTTACATGCATAGCCCATGTAGTTTATATTAATATGCAATACCATAGAATACACCATACGTGACTGTGCACTCGAAATCGGGTCTTTCGTAAATGTGTCCTGAGGCGATTTTTTGTTTGTTTTATTTGAATAAAATACTTAAAATCATCATAGAAACCTCAAACAAAAAGCAAACAACTCAGAGTGATGTGAAGTATATGTTTATGAGCAACAAAAACAAATTAGTCAACATACGTCATCGGTGGGCGACAATTATTAAATCCTAAGACACCAATAAAAACACCATATTTGCAATAATTTCCAGGAATATTGAAATTTTAAACTGAAAACGCATACATACATAGCCAATGTAGTCCATACTAATATACATGCATGCTTGAAATAAGATTTGAAACTATTTCCAAATATTCTGTTTGTTTTCTACGTTTTCACTGAGCATGGCAGGATACACAACACCTTAGTGTTGAGAGTAATTGTAAAATATAACCAAAACTTGAACACAACACCCTGTCACTCGTAATCAATTCACTCATACTTTCATATACCCATAAATAACATCAAGAAGAAAAAATGTAACATTCCTAATCAACTTACGATGTTTGCTGAGTGTCATCGAGAGAGCGTTTCTCAGAGACTGTGTAAAATAACTCCATTGTAATTCCTTATTGGTGATGGTCTCTAGTCAGCTTGTTGGTTTCATTGCCTCCTCCTCCTCTTCTATCTAGCAATGTTCTTTCCAATGATCTTATCACCATACATCAGTTTCCCGGCCTACGTACTTTTCCTTTTATCCTGCCATGCTCAGTGAAAACGTAGAAAATAAACAAAATATTTGGAAATAGTTTCAAATCTTATTTCGGTAAATTTGTACTTTATGCCAATATTCCATATCTCTATCCCCCCGCCCCACCCACCCCAGCAAGCTTGGGGAGCCTGGGGAATCGGGGTTTTTTTTTGGGGGGAGGCATATGTGAGTGATATATGGCCTTTGAAATATCTAGGGGAATTTCCCTAGATTTTGGGAAATTTCCCCAGATTTAACCTAAATTACCCTAACCAATCCTAACCGGGGGGGATGCGCCCCCCCTGTGACACTGTTTTACCCTAACCTAACCTAACCAAACCTAATTTATCCTAACCTATCCTAAAAGGGGGGCACACTCCCCCTGGACCCCTCCACAGACACTGTTGTAACCTAACCTAACCTAATTTTTGGTTGAATTGCAAATTTACCAAGTAAAATTTCAGAACTCACAATACCTTAACGAGAGCCTGAAGTTCCTGGCTGTGGGTCATCTTCTACTCGAGTGTCATAAAGTTCAGTGTCTTCCACGGGGATAGCACTGAACACCTGTTGGTAGGACGCCGTGTTCCCTCAGAAAGTCGTACACCAAATCGTTTTTGGAATGGAATTTTGCGATTATTTGCCAATAATCCAATTCACAACCTTGACAAGTAACTTCAACGGTAGCCATGATACTGAGGAGAAAAGTGTCTCCTGACCTATGTTTCTAGCTGTGCCACGCCTACTATTACATATAGCAAGCTGTGATTGGCGCAGCTGGTGCTGGCAATTGGTGGTGGCACGTCATTGGACAGAGGAAATATAGACAATATAATAATCCTCTGTAGCAACAACACCCAATCCCATGCTTGAAACCAAAGCCCGTGCTAAAAACAATTGATAGTGTTTGTTTATTTATGTTGACTTAGAGAAAATGTCCAAAAATGTACCACATTCACGGACGTATTGCAGTGTTATTATTCATTTCCGACAGGTAGTGTAATCAGTGAAAATGTAAATAGTAAGAGCAACAAGCTGAGGGTAGCCATAACTATCAACTGTTTAATGACATAAAATTAAGTAATACCCTTATTTCAAGCATGATTCAGAGTATACAATAGAAGCTGATGAAGCTACGGTCACACTAGGTTTTGCTAACGCTAGCCTGGCTTCCGTTTTTTCTGGATTTACAGCGATACGACTACCAGTCTGGCCACACACGTAGAAGAACTAACCTTGTGGAATCAGCTGATCATAACAACAACACAAGCCGTTATGGAGGAAGCACTTCTCTTCTTCTTCTTCTGCTCATGAACATTTTCCATGAGACTTATAATAGCGTCATGGGACCAATGAATTGAACTATTTATGTTGTTGAGTTGACCTTTGTAAAGGATTGTTTTGGTCTTCTTCTTCTTCTTGTGACCTCTTTCACCTTTTGCCTTTCGCGCCACGAATTGTTATGAAAAATTCATTCCCAAGCCGATATAACGATTATATGACATTTGATCACAATCAAATCATATTCAGGAATGGTTATTTCACAATATGTGATGTTTTATTTCAGAAATTATTGCGAATTTGCCAGATCTTTTTGCTATAAACAATATGCTTTATACACAACTCCCACACGATTTTTCACTCAAACTTGTAATCTTTATGTTAATTTCCTATTTGCAAAAGTTGTAAAATCATTTTTTATGTTCAGCCATGGTTCAGCAATCATTACTGATTGTAAAGACATGAAATACAATGTCCTAAGTAGAATATGAACTGATAATATGAAGTATTATCTGTCATCACTCATAGCAGCGGAATCTATAGGACCGAAATGTAATATCGTCTGTCAGCGATTGTCGCGAGTGTCCAGTCAAGTATGGTGTAGTCTATGACTATATATATCTACTCGACATAACCTTCCAGATAACTATCCCCTCTTCTTCTATGACACTCAACTTCCCCTCTTCTCCACATTAAACACATTCGGTCTATCCTTTACTAAAAATCGAAACTGGCAATTTCATATCATACCTCAACTCTTGCTAAATCAGCATTCCAGGGTGATGGCTGACGATCACAAGTCCGGCCCGTGATCCTGCGGACCATGGTGAATAACACACACACACACACACACACACACACACACACACACACACACACACACACACATAAATACTCAGAAAAATGCGTTAAGAAAAATGTGAAAAGTTACCCTCTTACAAAACACGTTTTCTTCTATACAGATGTGGTGTTT
>JAXIVD010010288.1:0-2500 GCA_036785275.1 Cancer borealis
GAGGAGAGTGGCGTGTTGGCAATGATGGTTGTCGCCTCAATGGTGTCTATGTCATGCAGGTCAGGCAAGTGTCGGTGAATGTGGAGGAGGTAACAGAGGCGAGGGTCATCTGCTTCCTCAAGGCACTGGACACAAGGGTCGAGTATAGAGTTTGCAATTTCCTTGAAGCAGAAGTATCCGAGCAGCAGTCTGTGTAAATGAGCGACTGGGAGGGAATTTTGTGGGTTTCAATTGTGTGGCAAATGTGTACCACGTTGCAGATCTGGTACATTGGACTACCACACCATCCAAAGCGAGTGTAGTTATGCTGATGAAGTGTAGGTGGCAGGCAGGGTGATGCTACTAATGGTGGTGTACGGAGGCAGGATCAGATTTAAATGGAAAAGTAAAAAATAACTTGGTGATAATTGATTGTGCTTTTCTGATTTGCATTAACGTCATCCCTTCCACGTTAGAGATTGAGGTGTTGTATGTTTTTTTATGTTATGAATTCAACCAATTGTACATCGTAGAATAGTATTGTGTGTTACAAAATGAAGGTGTTCAATGGGTTTTTTTCCAGTGTCTATTGTAAATGTTCACACTCCGTTCATTACTGAGTGAAAGAAAAAAAAAATCTTGATCATCGAAATGCATTACACTTTTTTTTCCCTCAAGATGCTGCACTTCCCTCTAACTTTGCTCTCCTTTCGCTGTAGAAGGAAAGAAACGAACCAAAATGGAACAAAATTCTCCTGCACGCGTTATAACAGACACGAGGGCGGAAGAGAGAAAATGGAGATAAGGTATACTTGTACCACTCTATTCCGAGGCTCTCAACATACAAAGAAAGAGGAAAGGACCCTTGCTAGTTTATCATCTGAAGTAGTAGTAGCAGTAGTAGTAGTAGTAGGGCTAGTAATAGTAGTAGTGAAAGTAGTGGTGGTGGTGGTGGTGGTGGTGCTTATTGTCAAGAAAATGAGTGAAGAAAATAGACTAATTGCAAGTAACATTATAATCCAAGACCTCGTGTGTTGCGTCAGGCGATGATTAGGAGGTGAAATGACGCTATTTTTGCCTCACCTGACCTGGTTTTCCTCGCTGCAGTGTGATCAACGAAGCTCTGGTAGGACTAGGTGTAATTTTTTTCTTTCTCGTAGGCCTCATCAAGTCAGATAAGATCACTTTGTAAAATTAAGGTTGTGGAGTTTGATCTAGTTTTCATCAGGCTTTGTTAGGCCTCGCTAGACCTCATTAATAACTAATGATATGGTGATGTAGAAGGGGGGAGGATGTTGTGTACCTGTTCCAACCCACAGCATTGTTCTGCGTCACCTAGCGGCCATTGTGGGAACTAGTTAGAACATGTTGCCATATCGGCTTTACAGGTGAAACATTGAAGTCAAGCATCCCGTAGCCAGAAGTGAAGGTCCTGCACCACACAGATTAACAAGGAATTACGCGACAACATAAACCAGGATGTCTCGCCAACTTACACTGAATCCAACCTTCACATAAATGATATTAATGATGATAATGGTAATGGTAATGGTAATAAGAATGATAATGATAGTATAGACAACAATTATAATAGAAAGGAATTGATGTAAATACAGAAAAAAATAATAATGAAACCTCTTGCTATCTATAGAAACATTGGAATATTTTGACTCGTAACGCCTCGTATCCTGCTCAAAGGGAATTAAAAGAACAGACGGTAATTGCTTCGTGAATGTTGATTCCCTTTGAGGCGGCCGGGCTGGCGGGACGCACAACGCATCCTGTTATATCGTTATTGAACACCAGATATGAAAATTCTCTTTTACCCACCGCCGCCGCCGCCGCCGCCGCCTCTGCTGCTGTACCGCCTACCCGCTACCGACGCTTTCCAATACAACTCGTTTCTCCTTCGTGTAAAAAGGAAAACGTGAGATTGAAGCGAGAAAAAAAAAATTGTAGCAGTAATAGATTTCTGTGAATATTTTGCGCTTCTTTGTGCTTGCTGCTCGTCCTATATTTGTCGTATTGTATATTTCTTTCTTTTATTATTGCATAGCGTCGTTTGCCTGACTTTATTGTTTAGAAGTATTATTTATATTATTTTTCTTCTTTTATAAGTCATTTTCATCGTTTTACAATGGCACCTGACAAGTGTTGATGTTGATGTATTCGTCGCTGCCTTTGCCTTGATGAATTTAGTATTGATTCCTGAACAATCGGTGCTTTCACTTGATGTCACTCAGCGTGTTCCTCTTCCACTCTTCCACACAGTAACTCGTGCACTTGTTATTGGTCGAAGCTTCTTGTTCCAATTTAAAACGCTAAATCGACGCTATTTTGGTATACTCCAGCTTGCCTGAAGCGAACTGTAAACCTGCACATAACAGGCCACGGTTTGAGGCTGAAAAATATGGGGTAGAAACTAATTCGTAGTAGCAGCACATATGGAAATAGAAAATGGATGTTATGACCTTGAGATTCATCCCGCCCGTTCCCTTGCTACCTGTGAAACCTTCCCTCC